>MU192455.1:15685-29065 GCA_016904865.1 Pissodes strobi
CCAAGACCCACGCTTTGTGGATGACACATCAAATGTGTCACTGTTGACAGCCTTGACAAGCTGACTGATGACGTTTATGCGCCAAAAAAAGCGGTAATTTTAAATTTGAAGAGTTTCTTGAAGACAAGTAATAAGTTGAGAGATAAAATTAGAAAAAGTTAATGTAATAATACAAAGTTAACCTAAAGTACCAAAGATGCTGCTACTATGCCAGATGAGACCAACCAAACGCCATAATATGTAATAAGTGCTGAATTATTTGAAAATTCGGTTGACTACTTAAGTGGTGGCTCAAAAGTTGGTTTGGAAGGAAGAAAGTACTTAATCAAGCGAAAATAGAGGACTAACTTAGAGATGAGGTTAGCCGAAGCTAGCTCAACTCGACGGATAGAAAAGAAAAGAAATGAGATGACAATAGCCTGAGCTAACTCAACTCATAGAGGACTAACTTAAGAAGGGATGAAATTAGCCTGAGCTAACTCAACTCGATAGGATAGAGAAAGAAGAGAAAGAAAGATGATATTAGCCTAGGCTAACTCAACTCCAAAAAATAAAAATAAAATTAAATTAAACTACATTAATGTAGTAAAAATAGGAGAAGTTATATGAAGTTGAAAATGCTTGATCAAGCGACCCTCCTGACCTCCAAATGTATGAGCGAAAAATGAATTCAGTCGAGAAGCCTTCTGTGTAACGGAATGTAGGATCTGTTAAGGTTGACCTGATGATGTTAAGGCAATGATTGTTTGTACGCAGCTCGCTGTGGATCTCGATGTCCTCCATGAAATCCAACCTATTGAAGTTTTTTGATGAAATGTTATGCAAGATCGTTGAATCGGAATGAGGACTGAAATTGTGATTATGATTTCGTAAATGTTCTCCGAAAGCGGAATTGTTTCTGTTCAAATGTTCGTTGATGCGGACCTTTAATGGTCTGCATGTCCTACCGATGTAGGTGCACTCACAAGAATTGCACGACAACTTATAAATACCACTTTTTGAGAGAGTATCTACTTTGTATTTAGTGTTATTTAAAAAAGTTTGAAATTGATTTCTGTTTTTAAAGGATAGATGAGAATTACTGACAAATTGGCGAATTGTTTTTGAAATCTTACGGTTGGTTTCCAAGTTAAAGAAAGGAATGGAGAAGTATCTCTTAGATGAATTTTCTATTAAGCTGTGAGAAAGTTATTTTCTAAGTTTTGTTTTATTGATTAAAGTGTCAACAAGACTAGGATCAAAATGATTGTTGAAAACTATTTGTCTAATTATATTTACCTCTTTATTGTATTCAAAAGTAGACAAAGGTATATTAAGTAACCTATTGACATAGCAATGAAAAGCCGCCATCCTTTCAATGTTGAGTTAGCTTAGGCTAATTTCATCCTTTCTTAAGTTAGTCCTCTATGAATTGAGTTAGCTCAGGCTATTGTCATCTCATTTCTTTTCTTTTCTATCCGTCGAGTTGAGCTAGCTTCGGCTAACCTCATCTCTAAGTTAGCCCTCTATTTTCGCTAAATTGTCAGTTCTTGTCATTAAAAGTTGGTGTAAAGGTGAATAAGGCGAGATAACAATGTCTCTTGTATTAATCAATGGCTTATTGATTTGTAAAAGTGTTGACTAAGTTACATATAAACAATTTCTTATGTTGGTTAAATTGACATGATAATAAACATGATGATAATTCGTTATTACGTAACTTTTTCCTTGGTAAACTGGAAGTGGGTAAATCTATTTTGCTGATCAGTATTTGCTGATCAGTAGAGGCTGCTAATCTGATGGTAATTGTACAGAAACGAGTAACTTATTCAAGTGGGGTCACTCATCAGGGGTGCGGTCAACACAGAATAACATTATTACATCATGACCGCGTCTGACCGCCCCCTCCTGCCACCCCAATGTCGAAAAATTTAAATATACAACTGATTTTTTGACAGATTTCATGCGGTCACTCATCAGGGGTGCGGTCAACACAGAATAACATTATTACATCATGACCGCGTCTGAGGTATTGACAGGTTTCATGCGGTCACTCATTAGGGGTGCGGTCAACACAGAATAACATTATTACATCATGACCGCGTCTGACCGCCCCCTCCTACCGCCCCAATATCGGAAAATTGAAATATACAACTGATTTTTTGGCAGATTTCATGCGGTCACTCATTAGGGGTGCGGTCAACACAGAATAACATTATTACATTATGACCGCATCTGACCGCCCCCCTCCTGCCGCCCCAATATCGAAAAATTGAAATATACAACATGCAGTCACTCATCAGGGGTGCGGTCAACACAGAATAACATTATTACATCATGATCGCGTCTGACCGCGCCCTCCTGCCGCCCCAATATCGAAAAATTTAAATATACAACTGATTTTTTGACAGATTTCATGCAGTCACTCGTCAGGGGTGCGGTCAACACAGAATAACATTATTACATCATGACCGCGTCTGACCGCCCCTCCTGCCGCCCCAATATCGAAAAATTGAAATATACAGCTGATTTTTTGACGGATTTCATGCGGACACTCATCAGGGGTGCGGTCAACACAGAATATCATTATTACATCATGACCGCGTCTGAGGTATTGGTCTGACCGCCCCCTCCTGCCGCCCCAATATCGGAAAATTGAAATATACAACTTAATTTTAGGCAGATTTGATGCGGTCACTCATCAGGGGTGCGGTCAACACAGAATAACATTATTACATCATGACCGCGTCTGACCGCCCCCTCCTACCGCCCCAATATCGAAAAATTGAAATATACAGCTGATTTGACCGCACCCCTGATGAGTCACCGCATGAAATCTGCCTAAAAAATCAGTTGTGTATTTCAATTTTTCGATAATGGGGCGGCAGGAGGGGGCGGTCAGATGCGGTCGTGATAGAATATTATTATTCTGTGTTGACCGCACCCCTAATGAGTGACCGCATGAAATCTGTCAAAAAATCAGTTGCATATTTCAATTTTTCGATATTGGGGCGGCTGGAGGGGGCGGTCAGATGCGGTCATGATGGAATAATATTTTTCTGTGTTGACCGCACCCCTGATGAGTGACCCATAAAATCTGCCTAAAAATCAGTTGTGTATTTCAATTTTTCGATATTGGGGCGGCAGGAGGGGGCGGTCAGACGCGGTCATGACGTAGTAATATTATTCTGTGTTGAGCGCACCCCTGATAAGTGACCGCATCAAATCTGCCTAAACATCAGCTGTATATTTCAATTTTTCCAAATTGGGGCGGCAGGTGGAAGCGATCAGAGGCGGTTATGCTGTAAAAATGTTTTATTGGGTTGACAGCATCTCTGTTGAGTGACCGCACTTCAATAAGTTATTCCCTACCGTAAAATTAAATTATTACATTTTGCTGATTAGCAAAATAGGTACACCCACTGGAAGTAATGGGTTCGTTATCTTCTCAATCTTATACTGAACGTTGACTAGTAAAGGAAGTAAAACGAAGATAGTGCTCATTTTTGTTTTCCTGAAAATAAGGAATGTCGTTTAATATCTTTTGGATGTCTTTGATTTTTAAATTCAGTCAATTTATATTTTTGTTTTATTTTTAGTCCTAACTTTCGTGGAGTATTGCCAAGTTGTTTCGTCATTTCTGGTATTTCAGGGTCATCTTCACGATTTTTATTGAGTTTTGCTAAAACATTAGCCTTTTTAGCATTTAATTTCGAATTGATTTTTTCATTTAATTCTTGGAATGTTTGACCAAGTTCATAAACGTAATCCGCTTGTAGTTGATTTAGATTTCTCTCAAAGTTGAGTTGATAATTGATACTACCTTTTAATACTTGAAAGGGGGTATACTCATGTGAAGAATGAATGCTATTATTATAATTCAAAATAGCTATATCAACTAACTCTTGAACTGTTTTTGTTCGGTGATCGTTTCTAATTGCAATTATGCTTTCTTTTAATGTTGAATGAAATCGTTCAATAGGTGAGTTAGAATTTGGGTTATAAGGTGTAACAAAATGTAATTCGATCTGATAGGTTTTGCAAAGATCTTGAATTAAATTGCTTTTAAATATTTGAGCATTATCAGTCGTTATTTTACAAGGTGTACCATGGCGTGAAAAGTACTTAATTAAACTCTGACAAATTTCTATTGAAGTTTCATTAATAGCGTAGGCAGCTGAAAATTTAGAAAAGTTGTCTATTATTGTTAGATATTTTTGTCCTGATAATGAATATATATCCATGTAAATATGTTCTAGTGGTTTTGATCCTGTGGGCGTTGGTTTATAAATTACCTTGAAAGGATGCCTGCCATACTTTGTTTTTTGACAAGTTTCACATATGTTTACAAAATTAATTACATCTCTTTCCAAACTAGGCCAATAATACCGTTGTTTAATATTCTTGATATTCTCAGTCGTTCCTCTATGTGATGTTTTCGTTTGGAGATATCTTTCAATAATTTCTTCTTGTTCGTTTTCACTTATGACGTCATCAAGTAGTAAGTTCGAGATGACAAGTTTATAAGCATTATGCTTAAATGATTCTTGGAAAATTCTTATTATTATTGGCTCCAAATCTTTGTTTGGGAAATGTAAACAGTACATATCGGGAGGTAAATGATCTCTAAGAAGTCGTTGAACTTCTTCTATTGAAGGATTCTGATCAATGAAAATCAAAAATCTTTTTTTGGTATCGAATAATTTCATCGTCGTCACGTAAGATGTATCTTTCGCGGTCCATTTAAATACTGCCTGATTCTTAAATGTATTTACAGACTTATTTACATATGGGGCACCAAGAATTGGGTCTTCCATTGATGTATGTATTGTGTCGGTATCTGAGTTGTTTTCTTTTACGTTATCCTCTTCTTTGGGGATGTCGTGATCTTTGCTTCCTTCCACTGAGCTGGCAGTATCAGTTTCTGACTTCTCTTTCTGTTTGCTAGTTGATGGTTGAGGTGTCTTTTTGACTGATAACAGTTTTTCATTATTTATTGATGGTTTGGGTGAATTTATTTTATTCGGAGCTTTAATCTGAATATCCGATATAATGTTTATTTTTGGAGTCTTTTTCTTAACTTCTGATACTTTTTCTGGATATACTTTTCTTGCTTTTTCAAAAAGGTTTTCCTGCGAATCGAAAAAGTGTTTGATTTTTTCGTACCACAATTGTTGATCATCTTCTTCTTCTTTTTCGCATATAGCGGACATGTGTGTAGGTGGTGATTTTGTTAGTTCCACTGGGTGTACTTCTCGAGGTGGACGGGAAAGTTAGTCCGCATTGGAATTCTGCGTACCTTTTTTATACTGAATTGTATATTCGAATTCTTGAAGTTTTAACCGCCATCGCACTAACTTTGAATTTGGCTCTTTAATGGAGAAAAGCCATTGCAGTGGCTTGTGATCACTTACAATGGTAAATTTTCTGCCAAATAAATATGGACGAAAGTATTTTGTTGCCCATACTATTGCTAATAGCTCCTTCTCAATTGTTGAGTAATTACACTCACTCGAATTCAGAGTTCTACTTGCATAGGCAATAGGTAAATCTGAACCAATAGTTCCTTGCGATAGAATTGCACCGATTGCATATTCTGATGCGTCCGTTGTCAGGATGAAAGGTTTCTCAAAGTCCGGGTACTGGAGTATTGGGTCGTTTGTTAGGATATTTTTACAAAGATTAAAAGCTGAAATAAAAGCTTTATCATGAACTATTTTTACGTTTTTCTTAAGACGGCTTGTTAATGGTTTTGTTATATTGGCGAAATTCTTAATGAATTTTCGATAATAACCAACAAGACCTAAAAATTATTTAATTTCTTTGGGTGTTTTTGGTATTTTAAAATTTTTAACTGCTTCGATTTTTCGTGGGTTAGGTTTAACACCGTCAGGGGTAAAGACATGTCCTAAAAATTCAACTGACCTATGTAAAAATTCTGATTTGTCTAACTGAATTTTCATGTTAAATGACATTAACCTTTCAAAAACTAATTTTAACGAATTTATATGTTCTTGGAGACTTGTGGAGTAAATAATTATGTCATCCATGTATACAAGACAAACTTTACCTCGCAAAACGTTATCCATAGTTCTTTGAAACGTAGCGGGCGCGTTTTTCACACCAATTGGCATGCGTGTGTACTCATAATGTCCATGGTCAACGTTAAAAGCTGTTTTTGGTATGCTTTTTGGATCCATTTCTATCTGATGATATCCGCTTGCTAAATCTAACGTTGTAAAGTATTGACTACGTCCTAGCTTATCCAAAATGTCAGAGATATTTGGAATTGGGTATCTATCATCTATCACTAATAGTTTTTTCATTAAGTTTGGAATAATCAATCACCAATCTCCACTTCTTTTGCCCAGAAGCGTCCGGTTTTTTAGGAACTATCCAAATTGGTGAACTCCAAGGGGATGATGAAGGTTGAATGATTCCGTTGTCTAACATTTCATTTATTTGTCTATTTACTTCATCTTTATGTATATATGGATACCTATAATTTTTCGTATGAGTGGGTATTTCGTCAGCAGTGTTGATTACATGCTTGACTTGATTGGTAAATGTTAAGGGGTCTCCAGGTTTATGTAAAATATTATAAAAATTTTTAAGAAGCTTGAAAAGTTGTTCCCTCTCTTCTTGGTTTAAGTGTTCGTGTCTAATTAGAGATTTTAAATTTACATTTTCATTCCAATTTTGTGTATTTGTGGATGTTTCAATATTTTTAAAATTAAATATTTCAAAATTGTTTAGTTCGATTGGTTCTAAGGGCATATTGTCATTCGTACTACCTTCTAATACGTATGATTATAGATATAGAGTGTGTAAGTGTTATTATCAATTGTCACAATTGTTGGTTGTATTTCGATATCATTGTCACAAAAATAAGGCATTATCCATGTCGTATAGTTGGGTAGGTTAGTTTTAAATGTAGACTTTTGAATTGTTTTTCGGAATTTCAATTAAGTATTGATCGAAATTTTCTCGATAATAAAAAGGACTTTCTAAGTACTGATTTCTTAGTAATTGATTTTTTAAATCGATATTCCAATTTAATTTACAATATATCTAGAATACCGTCAAAATATTCGTGAAATGGGTACAATATGAAATCAACTGGGTCTGTTATACCAAAGCATAAGAATAGAGGAATGTTTGCTTTACCCTCAGCTTTCTTAGAACCTACACAAGTTTGTAAAGTGCTCGTATAAGGTTGTACTAATTCAGGAAAATAAGTCTCTGCTAAAGATGGTCTTAATAATGAAGCATGAGAACCAGTGTCTATTAGTAATTTGATATTATAATTGGGAATATCAATATATGGTAATTGATTAATTTGAAAACTATTTAAATTTAAACATGGTTTTATTCCGAGGCTGGTAAATGAAAATTTTCTAATTGTTCACTTATGTTCTCTTCATCTTGATTTTCTAACTTTTCCACATTTTGGTAATAGTCATGCTCGTCAAAGTCAGAATTATTTATTGGATACTCAACAATATCGGTATCAGAATAATAGTTTGGTTCTTCATTTTCAAGGTGGGTTAATTCTTGCCAAGTGAAATTGGGTTTCCCTTGTGGTCGAAAATGAGATTGTTGTGGTCTTTGTACTTGACTAACAGGTTTTCGGGGCTGGAGCCTAACGCCAGACATGGGTTGTGGATATTGTTGGGGTTTCGAAAATTGTGCATTTCTTTGTGCCCAACTTTCGCACAAATTTTGATTTGAGGGTTTAAAAAATATTTGATTCGGGAAATTGACCTTGAGGTTTCGGATTAAAAGGTTGATTATATGGTTTAGGGTTGAAATTATTTGGTCTTGGAGAATTATTCTGGGGATTAACTTGAAACTTATATTGGTTACTAGGAGATTGACTAGATTGTGGTTTTTGAATATTTTTGTTTGAATTATGATTTTGTAGATAATTATTTTTGAAATTATTTTGAGAAGTTAATATTTCATAGTTTGTAATTATTTCAATTGCATGATCCAAATTCTGTGGATTTTGTACAATTAATAGAGTTCTTAATTCACTAGAAATATTGGATAAAAGGTTTTGTGTAGCTGTAAGTTCATTTTGTGAAATTAAAACTGTGCGTGCTTTCAGTGGCGTAGCTACCGGGTGGGCCAGGGGGGGCAAGGCCCCACGGCGCCAAGAGAAATTAGGCGCCACTCCGAATTTATAAATATGCTAATGCTAACAATGCTCATGAGCTTAACTGAGTTTTTAAATTAATTAAATTATAATACAATCAAAGAACAAAATATGTATTAAATTTTTTACCCAACCAATACATTTTGTGTCAGGTATTTATTATTTATTCTACGTGGAATAAAAAGATATATCCCGGCGCGGCGGCATTTGGTACATGCAAATTTGTAAAAACGCTGCGTAAGGCGGCATGCGACTTTAAAGACAAAAATTCTGAAAAATTCGGTCGTGAAAAAGTATGTGTTTTTTAGAGTTTCGTATATAGGCAGTACCATTAGCCAGACAAGTCTTAATAGCCTAGCAATACTAAGCATAGAAAATGAATTTGTCCAAAAATTAATTTTGATCAAATAATCGATCAATTTACGTCGATTCAAAACCGAAGAAAGACTCCAATGTTTAATTAATTAATTAATTGATTAAGGTTACAGATTTTTAGTTTAGGTTTATATTTAAATATGTATGTACCTGTTGGTTGGTTGCCGTTTGTATATTTTATATTCATATTCCTGTAAATAAAAAAAAGCGTGTGCACTATGTGCGCATATCAGAAGTGAAACTTCTTAAACTTAAACGCCCTAGCCTCAAATTTGGTTAAAAAGTTGTTTTCTTTTTTAAATATATCACTCAATTAACAAAAAGAGAAGGCTTAAATGAAAAAAGTTATTCTTCATAAAAGTTTCGCTTATGTCTTGACAAGGTAATAGAGCAAACCCCATATTTTTATCTTGTAAACTAACAAAGATATCACATTAATTATACGCCCTAGCCTTATACATATCTTAACGGATTTGGTTAAAAAGTAGTTTTTTTAAATATAGGTATCACTCAATTAACAAAAAGGTAAGGCCTAAATGAAAAAAAAAACTATTCTTCATAAAAGTTTCGCTTATGTCTTGACAAGGTAATACAGCAAATGCCGTATTTTTATCTTGTAAACTAACAAAGATATCACAATAAACGTCCGTGACCGTTTTCCGTTCTCTGCCAGCTCGCCCGCCGTGTGTCGGGATCGCGACCTTCAAATTTTACTCCCGGCGCGCGTTAAGAAGTTTCACTGCAAAAATATACGTTTAATATTATGATGTATTGTTTTTGGAATAATTTGCGTACATACACAAAATATAGGTTTGTTTTAGGCACCAGCGGATAGGCTTGCCCCCCGGCGCCCACTTTTCTAGCTACGCCACTGCGTGCTTTAATATTGGCAATTTCTGAACAAATCTTACTATTAATCTTAGTTACTAACGCTTTTAACTTTTGAATGTAATCCTGTGTGGATTCACTCTTTCTAGTTAAAAATATAATTTGTTATTGTAAACTAGCTCTATTCACTGGATCAGCAAACTTTTGTTGTAAAGCTAACCTAATTTCTGCCCATGTATTAAGATTAGATCTCGTTAACAAAAAATCTTCGGCTGCACCGATTATTTTTGACTTTATTGCTAAGATTACATATTCTTGTTGAGATTCGTTAAAATATCTAGCATAAAAAGTATCTATTTGCGTTAAAAATGTTTCTAAATGAGTGGGCGTGCCATCAAATGTTTTTAATAATGCTACTACTGATTTTAAAGCGTTGGCGATAATGTTTAGATTTTCTTGCGTTTCTTGAATTTCGAATATATTTGAAATATTACAATATAATTCAGTTAATTCACTTTCTGATGAATTAATATTTTCTACGTTATTACGTCTTATTCTAGGATACGTTATGTCACTAAATCTACCTTTAAACTTCTTCATGAGAAACGAACATATTCTAAAAAGTTGAAAAGTAACTTTTTTCGAAATAAAATTGAAATGTCTTAATTAACAGGATGTCCGATTATAAAGAACAATTACGACTTACAATAAAGTTCTCAATCTCTGTCCTGTATCAGGTGGTACTTCGCTGAAGAGGTATACTGTCCAGGGTGGTTGCCTCCTGTCGTGCTCTAGCCTACGCCAATAAGTCCTATACTGGCTGTCGAACGATGTCTGCCAGGAGTCACAAGTAGCTCTCCGTAGGGGTTGATGTTCCGATCCTTCCTTAACTTTTGAGACAGACGGGGTGGCACCAATAATCCAAAGGGCACTGATAATCCAGGAGTGTACACGCATACGTCGAACGTGAATCTTAACTTTTTCCCAGATTTGTTCCCGAAAAGAATCCTTAGTACGCACACTGGAAAGGATCCTACCGACTGCGCCAAATATATTTGCTATCTTGTTTACTTCGTTTTTAAAAACTTTATTTTAGTCACACGAGGAAAAAATACAAGTAATAAAGTATTAACCTGGTACACTGAATGCTTGCTTATGACTAAAATGCATACTCTTATCTCTGCCTATTTATAATATAATAAATGCTGAGCATTGCAAAGCTAGTAATATAATCCTCTAAAACTACGTAGTCGCCATAAGTGGCCATATAATTCTAGCTACTATCGATAGATACCTAGTTTTTATTAGTAATGAACTAAACTAACTTCTTGTTGCTTATGTAAACTGCACCAAATCATTAGTACGAATTTGCTCTTTATTCCGCATATATTATTAAACTTACCTAGCATACTGAGCCATTAATTAATAAAATTTGTTTTAACGTTGCCGCTTTTATTTCAGATTCCCTTCAAAGAAGCGCTGAGGCAAGAACTCCACTTCGCCTTTAACATTTGGGCGAGACAAAAGAAAGTAAAAAGAGATAGTTCCATTGATGATAAAAAAGAATTTAAGATCAAATAAGGAGAGTTAAAGGATAAATTTCCTGATTTTGTTCTATGATGACCACTAATAAAAACATTTTTATCGGCCTTATGGTCTTATTTATCGATACATATATTTTATATTAGTTTCGAAAAACTTTATCCATCCTCTTTTTACCCTCTATTTTATATGCAAATTTTAAGATGATTTCAGGAAGGAAACACATAATTTAAAGGATATACTCTAGACTGATTTTTTTAGACGAATTATGAAAACAATGTGGAAATATTATTCCGATATCCAGAGTTCTCTTAGAACATAATATGGTTTTATGTTATCGTGTTTGTGTACAATTTTATCATTAAAATATCTGAGTAAAAACTCAAAAATTTGTGACCTTTTGCATTGGAAAAATAAATTGTTGATAAGTATGGCAACTTAAAGTCATCTGTGTACAATTTAAGCAAAAAATGACTCACCGGTGCTGACTCAAAGTACACTGGCTGAAGTTGAAAGAATATGTCTGGATAATGATTTTCATTTTGGTTCTAATCTTATATAAACTATCCATGTAGTTTATAAATAAATCAGCTCTAGCAGTAACATGCATAAAAATTCAATCAAACGACAGTAGGTAACCAGCAGCGCAGCGCTTCACAAAAAAAGGTCTTGTCGGGAACATATAAAAGAATTCCTTCCTTATAATTTAACCATGTCGGGTTAAAACAAATATCAGATTAAACATGAAAAATGTCCATTTCTAAATATTTCGGCTTCCGACTCACTCTCGGTCATAATGCTTCGGCATCAACGACCATGTTTCTTTAAATGTGGAGATACAGCAAGGCGATAAAATTTTACTTTAAATTCCAGTAGCACTTTTTATCAATAAGGTCATTTATTTTATTTGGCGCGATGATTTTAAAGTAGCATTTAGGCAGTGGTGAACGTAGGACTTTGTGGGCGGAACCATTTGAGGCCAAAAATATTAAGCTTTTAGTCGAATTCCACAAAAAAAAATATTTGTCATTTATATTGTGCCGTTCCTACAAATACCTCTGGAGCACATTTTGTCTATTGTTTCAGCTCAATGGACATAGGAGCTAAATAGCTTTTCAATTGAATCAGTGGAAGGAATAATTATACTTAAATACTCAAGTCCTATCTATCAATTAAAAGGCGCTCTTTGTTTGGTGTGTATTCTGAAAAATTCATTTTTTCCAAGAGTCTTCTTATATCATTACAGGGCACCAGGTTAGTTTCCTTAAAGGAAAAGGTCAGCATGATGAAATATAATTTTGGTACTATGTTCGGCACACACACAAAAGGAAAATCCTATGCCGCACAACGAGCAGTGCGTGTGCGGACAAGACGATGGACTTGAAGGCCTGTAGATTGTAGTTTTCGGGAAAGACGTTACTCGAAGGTCTATTCCAGATCGAGGCAGTCCTCCAGATAAAGGAGTCGCGCAACAACGATGTCCTAGGTGTTCGCAACTGAATCGTATGTTGATGAGCAGGTGGTGATTGACAAATGTTTCTGTTTGGCACAACTCTGGGCGGAATCATAAATGTCAGCTCGTTCGAACACCTGCCCTAGTAGCATCGATAGTAAAGAAATAGGTCCGCCACTTTACTTCGATGTTCAAGGCTATCGAGGGCTTTAGTTAACTCTGGGTCATCCACAAGATGGACTGCTCTCCTCTGGATGGAGTCCAATATCTTGAGCAAGTGTTTGGGTGCCGAGCTCCATACATGAGAACAATATTCCAGAGATGGTCTTGCCTGGGCCTTATAGAGCAGTAAGGACTAATGAGGTGTATACAACTTTTTTTCAATATAGAGTGCTCTTAGCTTTTGTGCTGGTGCCTTGGCGATTTTGATGACGTGGTTACCCCGATGTTGTTTTCTACGTTGATGCCCAGAAAGCTTACGGATGAGTCCAGAGTGAGTGTTTGTCCTTTCATTGAAAAGTCAGGTCCTGCAGTGTTTGCCTTTTTCGAGAAGTTAGCTACTTCAGTCTTTCCTGTGTTAAACTGGACATTGTTTTCCTCACCCGATTCCATGATGATGTTCATATCTTCATTGATGGCAGCAATCTGATTTTTTTGCTTGCGTTGAGGATGAGCAGCGGTCATTGAAGTCCGCGATATGAATGAGGTTATAAGAGCGCTGTCATCTGCAAAGCTGTAAATAGAATAGCTTTTCCTGCCTAAGAGATCGTTGATATTAAACAAGAACAGTGAAGGAGATAATATACACCCTTGAGGAACTCCGGCATTGGTTTTAATTTCATTCGAGAGATGTCCATCAAAATCAACTGGGATGCTTCGATCCCTTAGGAAATTGGGAAGCCACAGAAGCAGTGGTGGTTGTAGTCCGTATGCTGTCAATTTGCTTAACAATCCGTCATGCCATACCCTATCAAATGCTTTGGATATGTCGAGAGCCGCAACACGAGATTCTCCGTAGCTGTCGATCACTTTGGTCCACAGGTAG
>JAEQML010059148.1:0-29065 GCA_016904865.1 Pissodes strobi
TACGCCTAGCCAAATTTGATAACAGCAGTGAAGCTTTGGGTCGAGCCCTAGAAATCGAGGCGGCCTGTAACATCTCCAAGCCAAAAATCAGGGTCGTATCCATCCAGGAAGAAAAGGCGACAAACAGCTGTGAATTAAATGAGATGGGTGAAATTTTGAAGAAACTAACGGAAGTTCTTCAGGCCACGGCGAGATTCCGGGAGCCAATGGAAGATAGGCCACGTAACCGAAATACATCAAATCAGTGCTATAGATGTGGCAGGACTGGACATCTCAAAAGAGACTGCCGAGTACAACTACGGTCTAGATCTCCATCCAGAGACGCTAGGGCCCCCAAGTCAAATCAGGAAAACTTCAATTAGTCAACATTGCGGGGCGGGTGTTGGCTAAAGAAGATAAAGCCCCCAGGATCGTCTCCATAAAAAGCCTAGGAAAAGCCGCCGATAGTCTAAGAATTACAGGAAAGATCAACGGAAGAGCCATGACAATTACTGTTGACACTGGTGCGGCGGTATCTTTGATAAGGTCCAACAGAGTGAATAGAGTAGAAGTTCTACCCATATCAAAGAATGTAGTTTTACGTACAGTTATCGGTGAAACAGCTGAAGTACTTGGGGAAATGGATATCGAACTTCAACTGGGACGAATTAAACTACACCACACAGTGTTAGTCGCCGACATCGAAGACGAATTTATTTTGGGGATGGATCTCATCGGTCAACATGGATTCTCTTTTGACAACAAGCTTAATCTTCTGAAGTTTGGCACCGAAGAGTTTATCCTTAACAAAACAGACGATGGCACACAGACTAAAGTAGTGGCGGCATGTACTGTCAGAATAAGCGGAAATACCGAGCAGATAATTTTTGGGAAATTGGAAAAGGATTTTGGAGGCTGCATCGGACTTATCCAACACCACGATTTGCCTTGCAAACACCTCGTAGGCAAAGCACTAGTCAAAACCGACGGCGAAATACCGATAAGGATAGCAAATATTTCATCCAATTCCATCAAAATCAATAAAAGAGATTGTAATAGCCACTTGCGAGCTGGTGCAATGGGTAACCAGTTGCGAAACGCAGTCAGAAGTAACACCCTCAACATCACCTAAGGAAGTCCTAGAACATTTCCATAAGTCGTGGCAACATCTGTCTTCCGAAGAACTGAAGAGAGCTACACAATTTATCAAAGAGCAGAGCACAGCCTTTGAAAGGAAAAATGGCAATACTGGAAGAACGAACATCATAAAACATAAAATCGACACTGGAAGTGCTCACCCCATACGACAGCATCCTCGGAGGCTACCAGTGACGAAGCAGCAAGAGGTTACCACATTAGTCAACAAGATGCTTGACGATGGACTTATTGAGGAATCATCGAGCCCATGGTCGTCTCCTGTTGTCTTAGTCACTAAAAAAGATGGGACTACCAGATTCTGCGTGGACTATAGAAAGCTCAATGACGTCACCAAGAAAGACAGCTATCCACTTCCCAGGATTGATGACACGTTGACGACACTAGCAGGTTCTCATTGGTTCTCAACACTCGATTTAAAGAGCGGCTACTGGCAAGTAGGCATCGACGAACAAGATAAGGAAAAGACTGCCTTTTCTACCGGAAGTGGTTTATATCAGTTTAAAGTTATGCCCTTCGGATTATGCAATGCCCCCGCTACTTTTGAGCGTCTTATAGAGGTTGTTCTACGAGGCCTCACTTGGAAGACATGCCTGGTCTATCTTGATGATATAATGGTAATGGAAAAAACTTTCGAAGAGCACCTACAAAACTTGCATGAAGTTTTTACTAGAATCAAGAATGCTCAGCTCTTACTGAATCCAAAGAAATGTTTTCTTTTTCAACAAAAAGTTGAATTTCTCGGGCATGTTGTGTCATCAGAAGGAATCCAAACCGACCAACGGAAGATTACAGCAATCAAGGACTGGCCTCGTCCTCGCGACAAACATGAACTGCGGAGCTTCCTTGGACTATGTACTTACTATAGAAGATTTGTTGAAGGATTTGCAAATATAGCGGCACCTCTACATAAGCTCACTGAAGAACGAGCTAATTATAACTGGGATCATAACTGCGATTCTGCGTTCAGGAAATTAAAAGCGGCTCTATGTTCTAGTCAAATATTGGGATATCCGGAACAAAAGGGTAAATTTGTATTGGACACAGATGCAAGTAACACCGGCATCGGAGCAGTTTTATCGCAAGTACAAGCAGGAGAAGAGCGAGTTATCGAATACTACAGTCGAACACTTTCGAAACCTGAACGTAACTACTGTGTAACCCGAAAAGAGCTTTTGGCAATAGTACGGTCTATTGAGCATTTCCATCAATATCTATATGGGCAAGAATTTCTGCTAAGGACTGATCATGCAGCACTTAAATGGCTTTTGAATATGAAACAACCTGAAGGACAGGTAGCCAGGTGGCTTGAAAAGTTACAACAATTTAATTTTAAGGTTAAGCACAGAGCAGGGAGATTGCATAATAATGCAGATGCTTTATCCAGAAGACCATGCGCGGATAATTGTAAGCATTGCCAAAGAGTAGATCAACGAGAAGGAATTACTCGGATTAGGCAAACGAAATTTGAGGTTGATCAGCAGTGGACCACAGAGCAACTTAAAAAGGATCAGCTTGAAGATAGTGAAATAGCACTATTGCTAACAGCTAAAGAAGAACATCAACCAAGACCAAGCTGGAGCGAGATATCAACTAAAGGACTTGCTTTTAAAACTCTGTGGGCTCAGTGGGACTCCCTGGTGGTGGAAAATGGACTTCTTAAGCGAGCCTGGGAAAGCGCCGATGGAAAAGTAGTGAAGACACAGTTAGTGGTACCAAGGAGGAAGATATCGGAAGTTCTGGAAGAAGTTCATAATGGAAAGTCTGGTGCTCATCTCGGAGTGAACAAAACGATTGACAAGATTCGCGACAGATTTTACTGGGTCAACTACTGCCAAAATTTGAAATCGTGGTGTCGGCAGTGCTCAACCTGTGCCGGAAGCCAAGGACCCAAAACAAGATCTAGGGGCAAAATGAAACAGTATAATGTGGGCCTACCGTTTGCACGTATCGCCATTGACGTAGCTGGCCCTTTTCCAGAAACAAATAATGGTAACAAGTACATTTTAGTGGCAATTGACTACTTCAGTAAATGGCCTGAAGTCTTTGCAATCCCCAATCAAGAAACTGTTACCATAGCAGAGGTCCTTGTGAATAACCTATTCAGCAGATTTGGTGTTCCGTTAGAGCTGCACTCACATCAAGGACGCAACTTCGAATCCAAGGTTTTCCAGAAAGTCTGTGATTTACTCAACATCCATAAAACACGGACTACCGCCTTATATAGACAATCAGACGGCATGGTTGAAAGGTTTAACAAGACCATTGAAGAACATTTGTCAAAGGTCGTAGATGAACATCAGAAGGATTGGGACCAACACATACCACTATTTTTAATGGCCTATCGATCAGCAGTCCATGACACGACAGGACTAACACCAGCCATGGTTTTATTTGGAAGAGAACTCCGCTTACCCTGCGACCTATTATTCGGAACGCCAGACAACCAGGATATGGAAATTCAAGACTACGCGGACTCCCTTAAGGAAAAGTTACTATACATCCATGAATTAGCCAGAGAAAACACGGAGAAAGCCAGTGACCGAATGAAGACACGATATGATCTCAAAGCTAATTCTATGGGATTTCAGATGAACGATAAAGTCTGGTTATATAATCCGCAAAGGAAGAAAGGAAGATCTCCCAAGATAACGCCAGTATGGGAAGGACCCTATACAGTCATCAAAAGAATTAATGACGTTGTGTATAGAATTCAGCGTAGTCCCAGAAGCAAACTGAAAGTTGTTCACCTCGACAGACTGAAAGCATACCACGGACATGCAGTATCTGATCGGGACGATCAGGTTTAAGAGGGAGGCAATGTCACGACTAACAACCATCCGAACGTTTTTGTGCTGCCCTATAGAACTAGCCGCCCCGCCGTGCCCCTCGCTTCTCTGTCTGTATGAATCATCGACCGGCCCGCCTCGAAGTTTCGGGATAGTTGGAATTATCTCGATGGCCTCGTCGAGATCATATAGAGTGGCCTCGGAATACTTCCGGAATATTCGTGATAGATTTGAGATTATATATAAGCAGACCTAAGTCGGATAGTCAGTTCAGTGCAGTTAATCATTGAGTGTTGAATAGATATTAGTTGTAAAGTTACAATAGTAGTTTAGAGTATTAAATTGTATACAGTGGTAGGTGGTAGTGAATAAAGAGAGCATTAGTTGAAAATAGCAAAGTTGTAATTCTGTTAAGAACCCACGGGAAAAACGTAACAATATGTTCTTTTAATTCTGTATAATTAACTGGACCAAGCATAAAAGAATTTGTCACTCTCTCCTTATCACATGTTTTTTCAGTATCATTTAAATTCCCTATCCTGCTAGCCAGCTTAGTGCCAATTGAACTAAAAAACTTATTGAACTCTCCAGCTATAAGATTTTTATCAGTTAGTTCTACATTATGAGAGCCTGCTATTTTATTTATTTCAGATGTCACATGCTGATCATTGGTCGCTTGCTTAATAATATTCCATAATTTTTTTGAATCACCAGCACTCTGTTGAGCCAAAGATCCATAGTAAGTATACTTTGCTGTTTTTATAAGGTTTGATAGTAATTTTCTATACTCCTTATACCGATTCACAAGAATGATATTATTATTATGCAAAACAGATTCTTTTTTTAGTCTATCCCTGTTCCTTATAGATTTTACTAAACCCCCAGTTATCCAAGGCTTAATTCTTTCCTTTTTACAAGATAATTTAACTGTTTTCTTTGCCCTAGTAATCAATCCTTTCAGTATATGTATAAACTTTTCTGTACACAAGTCAGCATTATTAGTATTCAGAACTCCGTCCCATCTTTCTCCATCAAGATATTCCTCAAGTTTTTCATAATTTATAATTTGAAACTCTTTTTGTTTATTTTTGTTTTCAATGTTTATGTCAAACCCGATGTTGAGTAAGATGGGATCATGGTCGGTCAGCTTGTGTTCCAGAACTACTGTGTTTAACCCCTGAAAAATCTCATTTTTACATTTGATAAAAAAATGGTCTAAACAAGATTCAGAATTCCCCATTTTTCTATTAGGTTTATTTACAACACTTATGAGTCCATAACTATTCATCATATTAAGATAATCATTGGTTAAATCAGCATTACTCAACAAGAGATCTATATTAATATCCCCCGTAAAAACTGAAGTAGTATTTGAGTGCTTCTGTCAAGCGAGATAGTAATCCCTCTCATACAAAATATAGTCAACGATGAACCAATTCTTTATATCCGTCGTCGAGAAATGTAGACTAAACATTATTAAAACATGGCGACTCATCTGGATATCGATTTAGAATATGTATTCCTGAAATAACTAATATTATAGTGGGTGTTTCTAACAATTTCACGAGGGCTCCTCAAATATTTGTGCATGTCGATATAGGAGGTGTTTTTCTTTTACCTACACCCACTGCACTTGGTGTACGCCAGTGTAGCTCCACCAAATAATCGTGCAGCAGCGAAAGAAAAAGCCATCTCTGATCGTAAAATATAATTGCCTGTTTCATGAATTTCTTACAAAATTGTCCTGGGCCTTGGGCAGCAACAGCTTAACAAAATTGTAGGTTAAGTTTTGACTTGTTTACTATTTTCCGCCAGTTCGCCGTTGCCCCACCATCCTGCACCAACTTACACCAACAAAATACTCGGTGGAGCAAGTGCTGCACTAAATGGCACTCAGTGCAAGTGCACCGGATAAAGAACAAGGGTTGGTGCAAAAGGTGTACTTAAGTGCAGGTGAAAGAAAAACACCTAGGATATGTTTACACATTATCAGGGTCTCGAGGACAAGCAGACTCGCTCATTCCTTAAATCTTTAGTCTACATTGAAATAATGTACTTGACTTTTTGCTGTTTTAACATTTGGTGACTGTTAACATTATAAACCCACACATTTTAAGCTATTTTGATATTCTTTGGGAGGATTATCGTAAATTGGACACTTTTACAATTAACTAACCATGGGAGAATCAATTTCTTTATAAAAAAATCATTAAAAACTTGTAAAAAACTGCTATAAATGCTACTACTTTTCACTGCGGACTTTCAATTAATTATTTTGTTTTTATTGAAATCGCGCAGACGGCGCAGGGCAGGTTTGTAGACACCGCTGTGTTGCCACATTTATTCTTTAATTCTCATGAGATTATGCAACTATGCAAGTTGGCTTGGCAATGTTGGCAACGCTGAATTCTGAAGAATTTATTTCTGATTCAGCTGCAGTGTTGCCAACCGTACTATAATTATAGTATTTTTACTAAAATTGAGTCTCCTTGTACTATGTACTTACAAAGTTGATATAGTATGCATATTGTACTATACATACGTCGCCTAATCAAATATAAAATAAAATGAGCCTATTCCAAATATTTGCACGATGTAAAATGTAGTTTAAAAAATAACCCCAAATTATTTTGGTCCTATGTGAATGGATTTAAGGATAGTCCAGATGTTCTCCAAGAAATGATCTTTGGGGAGAAGACATACGTTGGACCACAAAATGTTACGGACGGTTTTGCTGAGTTTTTTAGATCAGTTTTTATTGATGACGTTGAATTAACTTGCAAGAAATTTAAGGAAAGTTCGCACTTCTGTGATAATTTAATAAGCAAGGCTGAAATTGAAACGGCTATCAGAAAAATTAAAAACAACAAAGCCATAGGTCCTGATGGAATACCCGCCTATGTCCTAAAAGGCTGCAGTGAATGTTTATTGTTGCCTCTTCAATTACTGTTTAACCTAGTCTTAAAAACGTCTGTGTACCCCGCTAAATAGAAAGTCAGCAAAGTCATACCTGTTTACAAGTCTGGTCCCAGGCAGGATATAAAAAATTATCGCCCTATAAGCATTGTGTGTGCGATCTCAAAAGTTTTTGAGAAAATTATTTTTGAAAGGTTATTCAGTGAAATTTCGGGCAAAATAACAATATACCAACACGGTTTCTTTCCTAAAAGATCAACCTTTACTAATCTGATGACTTTCTGCCAATATGTGCACGACGCAATTAACAGCAAGTCACAAGTAGACGTAATCTATACAGATATGGAGAAGGCATTCGATAGAGTGAGACATTGTGTAATCTTAAACGCCTTAAGTGAAATGGATGTTTCATCGTATTTAATTTATTTAATTCAATCTTACCTGAATTCCAGATATCAATATATAGAAATTAAGGGATGTCAATCAGTAATGTACAAGAGTACCTCGGGAATACCCCAGGGTTCTAACCTAGGTCCCCTTCTTTTTTTAACGGCAATCAATAATATTGTCAACAACCTTGATAATGTCAAAGGTCTTTTATTTGCCGATGATTTCAAATGTTTTCATATCATAGACTCTGTTGAGGACTGTGAAACTCTACAAAAGGATTTTTGTAATGTTGCTAATTGGTGTACTACAAATAGTTTTAACCTCAATGTAAGTAAGTGTATGTGTATGACCTTCACTCTAAACAAAAATCCGTACCATTTTGACTATACATACAATAATTTAAAAATCAAAAGAGTTGACAGTCAGAAGGACCTGGGTGTGATATTTGATGTGAATCTTGGTTTCTCCAACCACATTAGTGCAAAAATTGAAAATGCCCAAAAAATTGCACGCTTTATAGCAAGAAATACCAAAGCTTTTGATATAGACATAAGTTTACATCTTTTTGATGGCCTGGTTTTGCCTACATTGGAGTATGGTTCAGTGATTTGGTCTCCGCAATATGATGTGTGGATTGGGATTATCGAGAAGGTACAAAGAAAGTTTTTAAAGTGCTTGTATTTTAGAAAGTATGGGTCATATCCGCAGAGAGACTGCTATAATGAGTATCTGTTGGGTATCTTTGGTAGGATGTCGTTAGAGAAAAGGAGACATAAAATAATTCTGTGCACAATGTTTAAGTTGCTGAAAGGCGAAATAGATAGTCCAGATATTCTTGGCCAGTTACCATTTGCAATTAATAGAATTAATTCTCGTCACTCACACACTTTCTATTTAGCATTTCCTAGGACAAATTTATTTAAAAACTCTCCGATATATAAAATGTGTTCACTATTTAATTTGCACGCCTCAGACATTGACATAGATATGATTACTCTTAAAAAATTTAAACAAATTATTGACGGAAAACTACGAAAAAACATTTAGGGGTATAGCGGGTGGACAGTCTATCGTTTTTAGATTTAAATTTTAAAAACTGACCAAAACTTTTATATATATTGTACATTGACATTATTGTTTTTGACATTTGCATGTATAACGTAGGAGATAAGGTTTTAATATTGTTAAACTTTTATTGTTTTTTTATTGGCTATATTGTAATTGTATTGTTTCGGAATTGTTTTATATATATATATTTTTTAATGTTAGTACTAATAAGTGGATATCTGTAATTGGCACAAACTGTTGATATCTTGTTGAATAAATAAATAAATAAATAAATAAATATAATTTCAAAGTTTGAAAATAATATGCATCATGGCTTATTCTATTGATAATAAAAATTGCAAGCCGAGTTCATTGGCATCTTACTTTGATACTATTTAATAAACAAAGACGATGATACAGTCAGGGCGAACTTTATCTACCCAAACTTAATGGAATACGCTATTAGAAAATTTCTTAACCCGGCAACAGGCAACAGCAGCCATATCGGTTGTTAATTTTGGGTTAGCCATATCGGTTGTCGTTGTCGACGACGATCTCGGGGAGTCCCAGAATTCTTTCACTTAGTGAGTCAGCAGTGTTGCCAATTAGCGTGTAATTACACTCTTTATGTGCGTTTTGATTGCCTTGCGTGCATTTTTCGAACGCTCTCAAAAAGCGTGTATTTTGTGTGTAATTTCACAAAAGGCGTATATTTTGAATGTAATTTTGTAAATTGAAAAACCCTTGTGTTTTTTACGGCTTTCCAAGACAAAGCCGAAATACCATTGCCACCTATTGTAATAAAAAATAAATAGGACTAGACGTGTTTTCCTGTTCTGATTTCCAAATCGTTTTTGGTTTTACTTATTCCTTTCGTAGTGCTATGTATTGTGCTGCTTAAATTAGTGTTATTTGTTATTTTATTTTTGTGTTTAATATTAAGAATTTTAGAACTAGATGCTTGTTAACATTTTTGGTAGCCTAAACATGATATAACGAAAAAAGTAATAGATTCTTTTTCCCTTGGAAATAGCGTAATAGAAAATACCTGATTATAATAGATCTATTACTATTGTAATAGGGGTGGCAACACTAGTCACCACGACTGTCACGTGGCAGTTGTGACAGCACAGAATTTCCCTTGTCAAAGCAAAATACAAACCCAAGTGTGACAGCTGACAGCGTGACACCACAAGTCACCTCTGTCTTGTGTTACATTTTTATTTTTTAGTTGAGCCGGGCGCAGATACTTCATTCTTAATCATCCGCCCGCCTGACTAGCCCTGGAGTTGCGCGTTTGCATCACAAACACATTTCTGACAAACATGTTACGGTCGAGGAAATTGCTGTCAGCGCGTCTCGTGGTGCAGTGGTCAGATTCTGTGCTTGCGAAGCGATGGTCCGCGTTCGATTCCCGTCGATAGCAAGACTTATTTAATATTTTTAAGGTTATGTTTGTTCCTTATTTTAAATTTGGGTTAGTTCTATTTCGTTACGCCCCAGAGCGAGCGAAGCGAGATGAGGGCATTGAATGAAGTGAAAAAAAATATTCGCGCGCAAGCCCAGGTTTCGTCAGCCGGATGGACTTGTGTAGATGGTTAAGAGTAAAATGTGTGCGAACCGAGCCTGTTGGTTGACCGGAGACAGGGTTGACCTCTAGATTTGGGCCCATTTCTCAAACTCATTCGTCAAAAAAGTTATTCTTTCTTCCTGATTTTTCAAAATATTAAAATGTAGGTGGAGACTAAAGTCTAGATCCCAATGACAACTGGGCGCCCGACAGTATTGTCATTTTAGTGATTTATTTACTATTTTAGAATGTCTAATATTTCACTTCACGCATGGGACGTAACCTACTAAAACTAACCAAAAATAACCCAAGACTTGCACAAAATGAAGAAAAAAAACGTTTTACAAACAAAATCTTTAAAAAATAAAAAGAAAAATCACGGGAATAGATCCCGGGCCGCCGTATCACAGACATTGCATCTAGCCACTGGACCACCAATGCAGTTGGAAGCAATAATTGATTGCACCGCAAAAGCATGGGTAAACTAGCATTCTTTTACCCATATATGTAACAAGTTCTACATATATGGTTTTACCGATAAAACACTGGCGATGCTGTCGGGCGCCCAATTGTCATTCGGACCTAGACATAATCTGCGTCTGCCTATAGCAACTTTTCAACCTTCAGACCTGCCCATTTGATAGCAACCCGCTGTGGTCGTTCTAATATTTCACTTCACAACGAGCGGATAGCCATCCGCTCGCTCCGGGGGCGCAACCAAACAAAACTAACCAAAGGCAATGCCCAAAACCAAGGAAAAGCTGAAAATATATGAATTAGCACTTACGCATGCGTGACGGCTCAAAACTACTGTAGGTAGACGGGAATGACTTAAATTAGGTGGTATGTAAAAAGTGTGTATTTGTGAAACCAAGTGCGTGTAACAGCGTGCAATTTGAACAGCTCATTGTGTAATTTCACAAATTCAGATCGGCAACACTGTGAGTCAGTAAAATTAGTACTTGTGCGTTTTTTACATGAGGTGTTTTTCTTTCACCTACACTAAGTACACCTTTTGCCCAAGCCCTTTTTCTTTCTCCGGTGCACTTGCACTGAGTGCCATTTAGTGCAGCACTTTCTCCACCGACTATTTTGTTGGTGTAAGTTGGTGCAGGATGGTGTACTGATGGGCAAAACTGCTATTTTCAAATAACAGTTAAAGCAGTCGCAGCTTTTTCCAAATAGCAGCTTTCAAAAAGCTGCTTTGTAATAGCAGTTTACTGGCAACAGTGCAACAGCCGTAAGAGCTACAGCAGGGGATTCCTCTTAAGCGAATAAAATAAAAGGATATACTTATATCCTACCATTCCTACCTGATAATTAAACAATATTGTCAATGTTGTCCCTTTTTGCTCCAACTCTGAACTCAATAGGACTAGACCTATACCGCAAAAGAATTCTGTTGCAGAATTACCTTATCTTTAATGCCGGCCAGCAAAATTCTGCTTTACTGTCGCCATAATCATTTATTTAATTTTCTTTAATTGGCCCTTTTAAATCGTAAATTGGCAAATAAAAGCAAAATAATTAGTGTTTACTACATATAAATCATTATCTCATAAAAAACCATAAGCAAATAATGCTGTCATCAAAATAATCTATTATTTTAAACATAAAAAAGAGTTACACATTATTTACTACATTTACTCATCCATCCTTTTTCTTTCGGGCGTACATCTCATTCTTATTCCTAAAAAGAAAAACAGAACAAACAAGGTGAATTCCGGGTAGCGAGCCAAAGTAAATAAAGTTCACGGAATTTCTTGCCTTTATGGCATGCCGACAATCGACGCCCTGTACACTGTAGCAGCTCGCTATTGTCAATTGTCACATCCAAAAGCAATATCGATTAGCAGCTAAAATCATAATACGGTATTATCAGTAGCGATCGTATATCGTAATATTGATGAACATTGTAAACTGCTATTTAAAACGCAGCTTTTTATAATATTCGATAGCAGTTAAAAGCTGCTTCGCTCAAATAGCAGCTATCGAATAGCGATTTACTAAAAAGCAACCCATCCCTAGGATGGTGGGACAATGGCGAACTGGCGGACATTTTAGAGGTGGCTTTTTCTTTGGCTGCTGCACGATTATTTGGTGGAGCTACACTGACGTACACCAAGTGACAAGCGGGTACGGACAGTGTAAACTTTGTAGTCTCGAGCCGTTGAGCCGCGAGCCAGCTGAGGAACATAACGAGAAATCTGGCGCCAATTTTTTCGTTTGTTGTGCTAGCACATATTGTAACTAAACGAGACGCTAAATCCCTAGTTACGATTCAACAGCCGGGGTATTATAATGGCTTTGCATGTCCCTCCGCTCGCTTCGCTCGCTACGGGGGCTCAATCAACAAGAACTAACCAAGTGCTAACCAAAACTAACCCAAGGCTAACAGAAACTAACCCAAAATTAAGGAAAAAGGTAAATTAATAAAAAAAAAAACATATCTTTAACAAAAAGGTAAACAAAACATCTGTCGCGACCGGTGGGAATCGAACTCGCAGCGCAGGAATGACAGTCAAGCACCCTGCCTATTGCACCACCGAGGCGTTAGAGGAGTTTTGCTAGAACGTAAAGACATGTATGACGGCCATAGGCTGGCTCGATCATGATACAAGTATCATGTGGCTCGATGACTCGCGGCTCGAGACTACAAAGTTTACACTGTCCGTACCCGCTTGTCACCAAGTGCAGTTGGTTAAGTGAAAGAAAAACACCTATGATGATTTTCTTTTATTAGTTTGAACCAAAAACATTTAACCTAAAGAGACCCGACAACTCATTCATAAAAATCCGAAATCTTGCAAAAATATCAACAAAACGATTGTCCCGCCTCCTTATATTTTTATGAATCGTGTACAAACTTTTGTCAAACTTCGTCCCCACTACTAAATGTAGTATTGCCCGCCCCCGCCTGAACGAAAGCAAGGACAGTTCATAGACGTAGACTTTGAAAATGTGAGTCCATCATAATAATAATTTCAATAAAGTAAATACGTTTAATTTGAAATGATGGTATTTATTCGGGTGCATTATTTAAAATATATTTATGTTTTATATTTGTGTGGGTTAGATTGAGTTAGTTTGGGTTAGATATGGGTTCTGAAGGTTAGTGAACACAAAATAGTTATTTTGCTGTGTCACGAAATTTTTCCGTGTCCTTGCAAAACCACTGCCAAAATGGTGCCCACTGTACTACTGTGTTTCATTTACTTTTACTTACTTGTGGAAACTCAGGTTCGGATGATAATAGCTGGAGATTTTGCATACCTCACACCGCAAGACCATCGTCGTTACTTTGATATAAAGTTTATAAAAAATATTTATAGGAAATCATTCACGAAATACAAAAAAGCTACACGTCGCGTCGCGTCGCACAAATTCAGGCTTTAAAACGTCCATTTGAAACCAAACAAAACTGGGCGAAGAGTGCTATTTTGCACGTTTTTTAATGAAAAACATTAATTTATTCAAGTCGCGATCAAAAGTTGAACGGCCATCTTGTCACTTTTGACGTCTGTATTATTAGGAATCCCATTCAAAACGGTGTCGAAATTTTGGCTAGTGAGCTTTGACATTGAACAATTTTGTTAAAATCATAGCAACCAGTCATCAAAAATACACACTACTTTGCGATTCGAAAAGACTTCTTTATGATACCAAAATAGAAAAAGTATATTCAACTTACATTTGCAATGAATGGTCATTGCATAATATACTATTCAGCAGCTAATATTGAAATAAAATTTCGGAAAACTTATTTCCTGAATAATTTCAAATTTGAACACGAAATTTATGAGATACCAAAAATACGCAATTCTATCCCGATTTAAACGTTTTGGTGACACATAGGGTTTTTCTGCTCTCAATGGTTAAACGAAAGATTAAATCATCCCACTGCTAGCCTAAAAATAAATTGGTTATCATTATTTTTGAGACAAATAAAAAGGAACTGAAGCATACAAATTTTATTTAAAAATATATAAATATGACAAATATCTGGTTAATGACATATTCAAAAAGTAGCTTAATAACTATTTTCTTCTATTAAATACCTATTAAAAATATAATTTCATTTCATTATAAATGCTACTATCACTGAAAAAAATCTCCTAAATAAGCTGGTATATCTAGAAAAAAAGACTAAATCTAGAGTATTGGCAATAAATTGTAATTGGTTTATTTAGATTTGCTAAACCAGTAAATTGTTACGGTATTTCTATAAAGCTTTTGTATTAATAAGTACCCGTATTAGATAGGTATATAATATAATAATTAAAGTAGATAAACATATTTACAGCAGTGCCTTCACTGGTTTTGAAACGATACCAACTTTCTATACTTCGAATGGGGAAGAGCCGTCAGGCGTCGACCTTCAATGCTCTCAATCTATTGGTCCACTTACTTTACTACATGCATACTATAAATATTTTGGGGGTAAAACAAGGCGGAACCAAGGGAAGCGGAATTGCCAGATTGGCATGTAAGAACTTCAGAACCGGTTTTTAATGGATCAAAAATTGGGAAAACAGCTATTTAGTATTATCATTTATTATGAAAAAAGTATGTACA
The DNA here is from genome assembly GCA_016904865.1 of Pissodes strobi. Taxonomy (NCBI): domain Eukaryota; kingdom Metazoa; phylum Arthropoda; class Insecta; order Coleoptera; family Curculionidae; genus Pissodes; species Pissodes strobi. The sequence goes on from JAEQML010059148.1 coordinate 14,422, forward strand.
GTAACTCGTAAACTTAAAATTTGACAACGCTACATCTATCGACCTTCGAATGTGCCTCAATGTTGGGGGAAAACAAAGAACCATTTGTCCCGTCTCTTCAGGTTAAATGTCTTTGGTTTGAACTATATAACGTTTTTGATCAAGTTATTCGCTACCATTTCGTGAATATTATAATAGGCTCTGTGGAAATTGGTTTTATTAAGTACCATATCAGGTTTGTGTTTATTACTTTATTGAACTTTGTTTCTATGTATGTGGTTATTACTATTATTATACTAGTTGTTATTGTTATTATTAGGTAGGTACTTATCATTTCATATTGGAAGTAACATTCAGAACAATATAGCTTTTAACCAACAACATTTACCGAAATATTTAATTCTACTATGTAATTGTTTTATAATAATAACGTTCTTAATAAAGATATTCTTGAAGTGCCTTAAAATTTTCACAAATAAACTGCATTTAGCAGCAAAACATTCAATAAATTAACACGGATAGATCAATACCATATATATATAAAAGAGAAACTACTTCGCGTCTTCGCGAAAAAATATACTATAATTATCTTCAATGTACTATATTTTTTCAAGTAATTATACTATTAAAGCTTACATGAAGTTGGCAACACTGTTCAGCTGATATCTGAAAATGGTCTGTGACCTGTGACATTTGTGGCTTATTTGCTTATTAATTACGGATATTATAACAGCATTGTGCTTTGTTGTGTTTGGTTTTAATTACAATGTGGTATTAGGTAAAGAAAGTTAAATCCACAGAAAACAGGTAAAAACAACACACGTACATTACATACACAAAAAAATAGGGCTGTTGAGCACTTTAGCGCCGCAAATGAGTACTTTTATATAAAATGTATTTTTATCAAAAAAGGAAGTTATTCTATGATAATTCGTGAAAAAAATAGTGGATTACTTGTTTTATTAATATAATCATATAAAGTAGGTACTACTTTTAATGGCGGAATATCTAGAATTCTACACCATGCATTTTTCCTGCTTATTCGTTCAAATTTTATCAAATGCAATTATGCAAATGCCCTGATTTTACTTTCTGGGTAAACATATTATAATAAATTTTTTATTAGTGGTAGATAGGTATATTTTTTTATGAAATATTTGTTTCAATGTTTAATTCACAACATTATGGTGCATTTTTAGAATTTAATTAATGATTTTTTATTGAAAAACATGCTTTTGGCTTTTGTGGTTTTGCTTATCACGCATAACGTTATTATTATGTATCAGCAGCAACGGTGGTTTTGCTTATCACCCATTTTATTATTATGTATCAGCAGCAATGGTAAGCATAAAAATTCCATTAAGTTAGTTGTAGTGTTTCAGTTTACGGGTTAGGGCGTTTTTACAGAAATAATCATAAAGAAGAATCCAGAACCAAGTTTTCCTTTATAAAAGTAAGAAAAAGGTTTAAATCAAATTATGTGTATAATTTATTAACATATTTATATTGGTCTTAGCGAAGTTAGTTAAAACTAGTACACAGTAACAAGTATATTATACCTCACTCTGGAGGGTTGGCAAATTTTTCCTAAAGTTAAGTCTGTTTGCCGGCATTAACCACCCTAACTTATCAATGCTTTAATACCAACAGGGGCTGAAAGAGCTTGGGATTTGTCTATTTCATTGCTTGCAATTCTATTTAAATTAAAAAGTCAAGTTCATCACCATCAAAGCTTGTTTTATAGGCTAAAGTTAATAGACCTCTTCTAGGCCGGACCAACATGATATCAGACATGTAAGGCCGTTCAGCATTTATCTTTTTGTTGTTTAGTTCATAGGTACTCGAGTTGCGTTTCATTGCATGTTCCACATGCATTTTATTTTATGTTCAGATTTTAGAACCCTTCCTATCTATGTATTTTTTTTTTGATTTCATCAAAGTAACATACTGTTTGGTTCTGGTAAAGTTCACGGCCCACAGAATTTGGCACTTGTGGCTAGGTTGCACTTGTGGTTTGTTTGAAAGCTTACCCTAAATAGAACAAATTAGAACACAAAAATCGGTGGATCACACCCTTTTTCTTTAAAAAAATCATAAACTAAGTCCAAAAAATAAATTTTTTCTTGACTTTGGGTATGCCTTGGGTAAGTTTGGGTTTAATTTTGTTTGTTTGCTCCTGGAGGGCCATCCGCAGAGTGAAATACCTATTAGCAGAATGCCCAAAAATTACTAAATTAATGAAATATACTCAAATCAAATGCTAAAAAAATCCTTATTTTCACGTTACACCTGGGAAAGTAGTAGCGACAGTTCGTCGTTCTAGGTCAATTAACGTCAAAACTGAACTTTTGGTTTTTTTTCGGCTCAAATGTGGGGGAGCCGCAGATTTTTTTCTCTTAAACTTTTCTATAAAGAGAGGTTTCTACTAAAAAAAAAAGCGAAATTCTGTGGGTTGTTAACTTTACCAGACTCTACTATTTTAAATAGTGGTCTCGTATTGTAGTTGCCTAATTCACGGCCACCTAAGAACTGGAATCTAGAATATTTATTTTTGAATATAACTGTTAAAATGCGAATATGTCGAAAACTATTATATTTAGGTATAGGACATGTTATAGAAAAAATATTCAGGATTTTTAGGAGATTCTAAAAAACTAATAATATACAGGGTATTTCATTTAAAAAGATATAACTTTAACCTGTCACTCATTTCTGCAACACCTTGTATATATAGAAATGAATTCTGCAAATAGCTTACATTATTCTGCACAACTTTTGTATTTAACATTTTTGTCTAATGCGAAAAACAAAAAAGTTAAGGGGGGGGGGGGGGGGCATTATAAATGATCACCGTGTACAGTTTATTTCACATATTGTTGGAAAATGGTCACTGTTTGCACAGTCAGATAGGACTTTGCATGTGGAATAAGGTCCTAGTGATGGGTCAATAATTTTAATGTCTAGTGGATTTGCTGTATAAATATGTAAACTTGTAGGTGTTCCATTACTGAGAAGTATTAGATCTTTTTCGTCTATGAAATCTATAAGAGTTTTTCCGTTTGAATTGGTGGTGGACCCACCCAAATTTATGTGGAGCGCATTAATGTCTCCCATTAAAATACATGGACCTTGTATGTCCTTGAACATATTTTGTAAGTTATCTTTGCTAATTTTATTTTGTGGGTTTGAGTAGCAGTTGATGATATTTAAATTGTTTATTTTAATTATTATATATTGTAGATTATTTATGTATTCATTCTTGATTATTTTATATTTTATATTATTTTTAATACCTGTCAGAATCCCGCCATATCCATCCTCTCTATCCTGTCTGATTATATTGAGAGATTGAAGAAAAAAATTGTGACTATTTTTTACCTTCAATAGTATAATATTTGGTTTTTCATCTCTAATAAAGTTTATTAAGTCCCCTTTGTTTGTATTAATACTTCTAGTGTTCCACTGAAGTATTTTAATATTTTTTGGTGTATTGTTATTAGTCATTATTTATGACCTAGGAGTGTCTAATTCCATATCATTTGCTTGTTGTATACATGAGTGATCTGTGGTAATAATTAGATTTCTGAAAATTAATTGTTCTTCTTTTGTTACATTCATAAAGTAGTTAAAAATGTTAGATATTGGGTTATTGTTTATGTGAGTTTGAATGGCACTAGGAGGCATATTTTTGTACTTATTACTATTTGTATCTTGGGTATGTGTTGGCATACGTGGGGTATTTGTAAAATGTATGTTTTGGTATTCTAATCTTGGTCTATCGTTTGGGAAATATAGTGCATCGTTATGTGCCCTTATGTCATATCCCTTTGTAACCATTCTACCATTCTTTTTTTTTTGTGGTTGAGATGCTGCTTGTTGATAAGATTGTCTTTGTCTGGAATCAAACTCTGCCGATTGTCTTTGTGAGATTGTTATGTTGTCATTATTTGGGGAATTGTTATTGTGTTGCATATTGTTAGTTTTTAGAACTGGAAATTCTATAGGGTGAAAAGAGTTAATTTCATGGTTATGATTTACTTTTTTGCATAATTCATTGGCATCGAAAAACGTAAAATTTTTAAAAGCCATAGGTGTCTTAATTTTTTTTTGTCTTTCATATTCAGGACAATTTTTATTGTTTGACCTGTGACCTGCGCTTTTACAATGAATGCAGTTATAATCGCATGAAAATTTATTGTTCTCATCTCCTTCTACTTCATGATTTTCATTTAAATCACCACAATTAAAACATTTTTTTTTTTTTTGATTTGCACAATTTTTTTGTGTGCCCATATAGCAAACAATTAAAGCATTGTGTTACAGGGGCGATATATGGTGTAACTCTTTTAATAAGTCCATAGATTTGAATGTATTGTGGAAGTATCACCCCCTCAAAAGTGGCTAGTATGGTGTTAGTGGGTTCGTATGTAGGGACATTGCTACCATCATTAAATATTTTTCTATTTAGTCTCATTATGTTAATAATCTTTACAGGCGCGTCCAAATTTTTTTCTAATTCCTCCATAGGGAAAGACTTTTCTATGTTTCTAATAATACCCTTGCAAGTAACAAGATTTTGAGGAATTAAAATTTTGTAACCTTTATTTAATAAGGTATTATTTTTTGTAAACTCATTAGCTGATAAATGGTTTGAGAAATCTATACCCAATCTATTCATCCCTTTATTGTATATTTTAAGGACATCCTTTAGATTTAAGTTAAATAACTCTTTTGCTATTTTGAGGTCATTGAATTTGCCAATATTATTACCTGACTTTTCAGTTGATTCAATATAAACCACGAATGGCCCGGCGTCGTTTGGAGAATAAAGATTTGTTGGAAATTCTTTTTTTTTTTACTTTTATTATTATCATTACTTGGTTGTACTTCATTTTGTGACTTGAATGTTAAATTATCTACTTGAATGGCTGCATTCCAGTCCGTTTGTGTATCTGGGACGGTAGAAATTTTTTGTTTACTATATTTATATTTTTTGCTGGAGTGTTTATACTATCTGAAACCTGTTTTTGTGCTGTATTTGAACCTATGATTATCTTATTAATTTCATGTTCTGAGTACATATTAATACCACCCCTTCCGGGGTCCGGTGGTTCACCCATCCTCCCCGGCTAAATAATATTTATTTTGTAGCCAAAAAAACCCCACTAATGATTAGTCTAAATATAAGGAACAAACTCACCAAAAATAAATCAGGAAATCTACCAAACAATTAGGTTAGTTGAAATCACGGAATTTTGTAGAACGTGTTGCTCTTTTGAGTGCACACGCAAGTTTTTGTGTCTCAAAGTATATCGTCTTGGCTTTTGCTGTCAATCATAAACATAATGGGCCAATTGCAATAAATCATCTGGCCAATAGCTGCTGTAGAAGAGGTCGCCTGTGGCGGACTATTTAAAATTATTTTAAAAAGGATCAAATTCACAAATATCTATCTTTTTTTATTTTGATATCATAAAGAAGTGTTTTGAATAATTACATTTTTATTTGTTTTATACCACGTGTATTTTGTTGGTGATTAAGAAGAATTCTAGATTTTTCTTTTTTATACATATATGTGCAGGTAGACAAGATATAGAGTTCTTGTATATTAAATATTTTGATAGTGTAAAGTTGATTAGAGGGAGATAGCCTATTTTTCTTTAGGATAATTTTTAAAATGTAATTTTGCACAACTTGTATTCGTCTAATTGTTGTTTTATATGCCCCTCTCCAAACAGTGATTCCATAGCATAACAGTGATTCAACCAGGGCTTTGTAAATCATAAAAATAATTTTTTCAGTGAGAATTTCTCTTAATATGTAAAATTTTTATACGAGTTTTCTTATTTTTGTTACCAGATAGTCTACATGGTGTGTCCATTTTAGGTGCTGGTCAATAACTATGCCAATGTACTTAGTTTTTTCTGTGGCCCGAATACAATCCTTCTCATTTATGAAGATAGTATCAAAAATTGGCCTGTTTACATTCATTGAGGAAAATGCTATATAATTTGTTTTTTTTTTTTTAATTTGAAGAGAGTTTAAAAGTTTCAAGCCAATTTTTGACAGGATTAAATCCAGTAATGACTTTTTGTTTAGTTTCATCCCATGTTTTGCCCCTGAAAATCAAGGCCGTATCGTCGGCATACGAAATAGCCTCACCTTCATGCTTTACAAATTACAAATATATTTATTGCCATTACGGTTACAAATAACATTGGGTCGTCAAAAAAACTAAAGCAAAAGTAAAACTTAAAAATAACCTAAAATCAACTAAGAGTAAGACTAAATTAACACCTAACGAAAAAACAAAAAAATGAAACAAGTAATAAAAGAAACAATCAAAGTACAGCCAATTACCTGGACGGTCATGATTTAAAAAATTCTAGCAAAAGACAAACAACAAATAAAGGTATAAAACAGCAATTGAAAACTAAAACAGTTTGACGAAAATTAGCATAAAAGAATACAAGGACATTCCTGGTCACTAACAACTAGCAATAAACGCAGGTGTGACCAAGACTGGTACTCTTCGCACTCTGATGTGCAAAATACTCATTTATAGAATAAAATGGCTTTAGGTCCAACAATGAATTTATGTAGGCAATAAACAAAATCGGGCCCAATACGGTCCCTTGGGGACACCTCTTTTTTATGATTTCTGGGGAACTAATGACATTGTTTTTCTTTGTGCATTGATATAGATTTGAAAGGTAGTTTTCGAAGAGGTTTAACACATTGCCTCTCACCCCATAATGCTCGAGTACATCAAGAAGCTGTTTATGGGGCACTGTGTCAAACGCCTTAGCGAGATCCATGAAAACCACTATGGTTTTAAGATTGTTGTTAAGGTTTTCTGTTATTTCTGAAGTTAAAGATTGTATAGGATCAGCCGTACTTACCCCCTCAGTAAAACCATACTGGTTAGTAGACAGGATTTTGTTGTCCCTGAAAAACTCAACAAGTCTATTTTTCAATGCTTTCTCTCAAAGATTTTAGATAAGTTATTAATGAGACTCATCGTTTTGTATTTTGTTGACATGGCCAGTTTTATAGATTGGTGTTATCATAGAGACCTTAAAGTGATATGGGACAATGCCAGTTTTAAAAATTAAGTTAATGATATGTTTTAAGGGTAAAATTATTAGTGGGTGTATATATTTCAAAACTCTTGCGGATATATTTTAATGGCGCGGTAAGATTAATTATTTCATTATCTTTTATAGGTTTTAAGAACATAGGCATGTTTAAACTTTTCTTCCAATAAAACTGTAGAGATTTTGTGGCGTTCCTATAGGTTTTTCCAATTCAACCCCTATATTAATGTAATAATTATTACAATAGTTAGCCATTAGAGTATCATTGTCAAATTCTTGGTCTTTGTCATTTGAAATTTTTAAATTGTTTATTTTGGTTATGCTGCCAGTTACGTTATTTATTATCTGATAAATTTTCTTAATATTGTTTTGGTTTTTAGATATTTCTTTTTTATAGTAATCATATTTAACTTTTTTAATTAGTTTATTCAAATAATTTCTATAATTTTTATAATAGCTTTCTAGATCAGGGTCGTATCTTTTAAGTAGTTTCTTTTTAATTTTATCCCTATATTTTATTGAAGTAATAAGGGCACTAGTTATCCACTCTTTAGATTTTCGGGGGAGAAGTTTGATAGTTTTTGTTTTTTAGATTTATCAATTTTATCAAGTAGTTAGTAGTTGTGTCACAAAATTATTAATGACAGTCTCTGGATTATTTAATTCAAGAACTTCTTCCCAATTACAAAGTAGTAAATTTTGTTTTAACATGTTATAGTCAATTTTTTTTGTAACTTTTAATATAGGGAAAACCAACATTTTAAATTTCAAATGTCTCATGGGGAACGTTTCTCTAGAAAATGAAACCTATTGCTGTGCCCACTTTTAACAAATTCCTGGGCTTATCAATTGACAGCTTGCTTAAATTTTAGAGCCACGTGTGCAATAAAATCTCATCTGGTTGTTATGCCTTGAGGGTTATATCTAATAACTTAGACTTCTCCATTGCCAGGGCTGCATACTTTGCTCTTATTGAGTCTCACCTTCAATATGGCATTTGTTTTTGGGGCTCTTGTTCTGATTACCTTTTTAATTCCGTGTTTGTGTTGCAAAAAGAGCAATTCGATATATATCGGGAGCCAAGGTTCGTGGTTCCTGCCGCCCCTTATTTTTGAGACATGCAATCTTGACATTGTGTGACCTGTTTATTTTGGAAACAGTCTGTCTAATCTTTAGGACATATAGAAGCGAGTTGTCTTTGAATGGTCCTTCAATACCCGCCGGACTTATACTCCCAGATTGCTTATCCCCCATTCAGAACAAATTAAAAGTTGCATTATATACGGAGGTAAAAAACTTTTTAATCATCTTCCTATAAAGCTAAGAGGGCTGCAATCGGATAAAGGGTTCAGGAGGCAAACAAGGAAGTTTTTGGCTGATAAGGCATATTACAGTTTTAGAGAGTTTTGTAATGACTTTAAATTAAATGTGGTTTTGTCTTATTTGTCTTTATCTGTTCCATTTGCACCTTTGCGTTGCATATCTATATCTATAATAAAATATCAGTACGTACGGAAATAGCAAACCCACTTAGCTTCTTAATTAATCTTAGTTTAGAATCTGGAATCTTTCCTAGTGACTTAAAAGTTGCTAAAATAAAACCCATTTACAAGAAAGGAGATGCAAAGGATGTTAAAAACTATAGACCTATTGCTCTGTTAAACAATTTTAGTAAAGTGTTTGAAAAAGTTATATATGAAAGATTAATAAATTACTTTGAAACAGAGAACTTAGAGGAATATACAAAGCTTTGTATAAAATTTTAAATTTTCTAAGCAAGGGTTGTGAAACAGTGGCATTGTGCCTTGACCTGTGGAAAGCATTCGACAGTGTCAACCACACTCTGCTGCTGAAAAAATTAGAAAGGTATGGGGTGAGGGTGGTGCCTCTACGGCTTCTTGAATCATACTTGACTGGTCGCAAACATTATGTGGCTGATGCTGAACATGAGTCGCACATAAGGGTGGTTCGCCGGGGGGTTCCATAGGGTTCCATACTGGGTCCTCTCCTTTACAAAGTCGAAGTCAAAGAAAGCTTTATTGTTTCAACAAAATACATGTTATAAACAAAGCAGTTGTGCGCAACAAAAGAAAGCAAACTGAACAGATGACACATATCAACATTATCTACACATGCTGCCAAACATTGTGAATAATGCCGTTCAATTTGCGGATGACGTAAATTTAACTCTGTCAGTGGAAAACAATGCAATCATGACTCACAACATTTTTATCACCCTCTCACTGCTCGAAGTTTGGTTTACCAACAATAACTTATCGTTAAATGTTGATAAAACTCAATTGATAAAATTTAACTGCAAGAAAAATCAGTGTTCAACAACCTATAAATTTAACGACAAAGAAATTAAAACTCTAGAAACTCTAGATTATGTAACTTTTCTAGGAATTAAGGTGGACAATAGGCTAGATTGGGCACATCATCATAAGCAAAAGCATTATGGAAAGTAATAAATGGTAATAGATGTAAAAAAGACCTACATCCCAAAAATGTAAATATAACTTCAGGTGAGTTTAACAATTTCTTTTCCAATATAGCCAACAATATTGTACAGATTATCCCTCAGTCCAAGAATGACCCGCTTGACTTTTTAAAAAATATCTTGTAACGTGAAACATCTTTCTCCTTCACTGAAGTAACATTCAATGATATGAGAGACATAGTTGATAGCCTGAAAAATAAGCAGAGCCGTTATCTCTATGGGTTTAATGTTAAAGTAATAAAAACTGTAAAAAACCAACTAATAATACCATTAACAAAATTAATAAATCTTTGCTTTAAGCAAAATGTTTTCCCAACTAAATTGAAAATAGCCGTGGTTATTCCAACTTTTAAAAAGGGCGATCCTACCCTGCTAGAAAATTATAGGCCCATATCACTTTTACCTATTATATCTAAAATCTCTGAGAAATGTATGGCCATTAAAATAATACAATTTTTTGAGTCAAGTTCTCTTTTCTCTCGATTTCAATTGGGCTAGTAAGCTATTGTAAAATAAAAACATAGTTCTGGGCATTATCAACTTGGTATCGGATATAATGGAGGGATTTCAAAACAGAGAATATAGTTCGGTTTTGTTTTGTGATTTGAGCAAAGCTTTTGACTGTGTCGACCATGGTATTCTTCTGAGAAAACTGCAGTATTATAATTTCAGTGCAAGCAGCATTACACTTATCGATTCATATCTTCAAGGTCGACAGCAGGTGATGAGCTGGGCTGGTGTGCCATCGGCAAAGGGTCAAATAAATATTGGAGTTCCCCAGGGATCTGTTCTTGGTCCAATTTTATTCCTCATATATATAAATGATCTGCCATATAATGAGACCGTAGCGAAATATACACTCTTTGCTGGTGACACAACAACCCTGTACTCTGCTAGAAGCTACCAAGAATCACTGAGGGAGGCTATAGCGGCACAGGATAGAGCTGAAGATTGGTTTTGCTCAAATCGACTGCTGTTAATGCAGAAAAGACGATTCGTGTGCTTTTTACTTTAAGGGAATTTCCCGAAAATGTAGTCCATCAGGAAGTACGGTTTCTGGGGGTGGTTCTTGACTCCAAACTACAATGGCGAAATCATGTCGATGCTCTCTTAGTAAGGCTGAATAAAGGTCTTTATGTGCTTAGGAGTTTGAGAGGTTGTGTTTCAGGGGATGTGTTGAGAACAGCTTACTTTGCAATCTTTCACTCACACCTGTCTTATGCTATCCTAGTGTGGGGACACACAGCTCAAATACACCGAACTTTTAGCATACAAAGAAAGGCAGTGAGAATAATGACAGGTTTAGGATATAGGGATGATTGTAGAGAGATGTATGTGGGTATGAGTTTGCTGACTGTGCCCTGTGTGTATATTCTGGAATGCTTGCTGTATTTACCAATACCACAGTATAAACAAAAAATAAAACAATACTTAATAAAAAATGCTTTTTATTCATATGAGCAATATTTAAATTCTGATTTTAATATATTGTGATTTGTCTTTTTAAATGACCGCTATAAATTTGGATTGTTCAAATAATGTCTAGTTTATGTAATAACTATTATTAGGTTTTTGTAATAATTATCAATAGGCTTTAACATTTTAAATTGGATATATGTGTCATAATTTTAATATTTAATAATTCTAGCTATGTTTTTTCACGATTGACTTGTGCAAACAATGTATTTTTGTACCAGCACCAATTAATCTATTGTCTATTGTCTATTCTCTAGCAAATAAAATAGCTTCCTACTGCTATGCATAAAGTGACCAGACGTCCTGCATTGAGCAGGACAGTCAAGCATTCATAGACTCTGTCCAGAGAAAGCAAGCGTCCTGCAAAATGTCTTGCAACTCTCTTTTGTGGTATGCGGTAGGCACAAAATGACTACAAAATTAGCTAATTGTTTATAATCTACTATATTAATGGAAAAATAAGAATCTTAAATATCTCCCCATTACTAATTTTACCCATTCCTAGATAGTGCGATAAAAACCCAACCCAGTCCAAAATTCGTCTGTAAGTAACCCCTTATTATTTTTTTGATAAAATGGCATTAATTAATGAAGTAAGATCTTCAATTTTTTTCATCGTTATCTTCAGTGGAGCACTGTTTAAATTGCCAACTTTAATATTAGCTACCTTACTCTCCAATCGTTTTAATTCGATGAAATCATACCTTACGTCAAAGTGGCTATTTTGGAAAAATATTTTCATAGGTTCTTTTTTGTCCACCATTATTTAGGACTGTTAAAATTCGTAATGATTCTAAGACACTTTTAAATTCCAAAAAGTCAGCCCAACCCATTGGGATGACTTTGTAAGGATTTTTTTGTCTGGCTAGTTTGAATATAGGGAAAAGTTGGGTGGGAATGAAAATGTCACCAACTCGTGAAAGAGCTGTACTTATTGCGCTATGCGCTGAATCCCTTTCATTTTGTCCATGCTTGGTCTCGAAAAAACGTAGAGATATGGTTTCGATTTCCTTAAATTTCTGAACTAAATATAACATCATTGCAGCCATGATCGAGTTCTTATTCTGACCATAACATCCGTCCGAATATAAAATTACAGATTTTATACTTCGTGCTGAATAATACTCGAGACTCTAAAACACACAACTAGATATTTCTGAGGCGCCCCTCTTACCTATTGACTCGTTCCAAGGAAAACATAGACATTCTTTAATCGCTATATTATAAAAAGTGAAATTAAAATTAGACAGGCGACTTTTATAAAAAATGGCACTTTCTCGACTAATTGGCAAATAGATCACCTGTTGCAGATCGAAAACTGCACATAAAATAGATTTATCTTTGCATGCTTGAACTTTGGATTCTTTTTTTCGTTCTCTTCCTTTGACTTTCTCTAAAGTGTGTTTTTCATATCTCTCTTTTAGTTTTCCCTTTGTTTCATCATCTCCTTGCTTATACGTCATACACAAAGAACACTTCCTTTTTTGGGCGGAAAAACGAAAAGTTTTTTGTCATGAAAATTCTCCAGTAGGTGGAAAAACTGGGCTTTGATCCTGATGTCTGCCCCAATTCTTGTAGGAACATAGCGTACATTTTTGGAAGAGATAATATCAGGGTGAAGGTACAACCTAGAAGGGGAAGATCTACAGTAATGTGATTCAACCTTAGGAAACCTTTCAATATTTTCCGAACATTTTTTTGTCGTTTGAAGTTCTCGTCCTATTTCTGCTCGACTTCTATGCCTTCCGCCACGTCTATCTTTTTCAAGTATTCCCGATTCACTAACTTTACCTAATGCAGTTCGACAAGTCCGATCTGATACATCGAACGTACTTAAAAACAGTTTTTTGCAAACGATCTTCCTTTTTCCTTCAACTGTCAGATAGTAACGTAAACTGTAACTTCTCCGGGATTGCTCTTTCTTACTAGTGTTCCTGGCTATTTCTACTTTTTCTATGTGGCGGACTAGAAACTCTCGTTGCCTTGTAATATCACTTAAGGCATAATATTGGTTGAATATTACTTCTCGCTGCTCATTACTTATTTCGCTACATAGCTTGCCAATTTTTTTACAGGTGTCGCCATTGCATCGATTTTTAAGCTTTTTTGCTTGGACAATTTTTTTGTTACAGGGCTTTTATATTCTTTTACCAAGCTTCGCAATATCTTCGCTTCACGATATACATTAGAGCGCTTTTCCTTTTTTGCCTCGATATTTTCTTTCTCACCACCTTCACTTGTGTAGTGTTCAGGTTTTTTCACAATGAAAGTGAATATAACGTTATCCAATAATTCAACGTCGTCTGCACTTTCATCTTCGGCAGTTAAGTGTTTCCAATTTCGTTTACGACAACAATGCTTCATATCTGACATGAAATGAGTCCAGCATACAAGCTTTTCACAAATTTCGCAAGAGCTGAAAACTTCATCTCTACGTATACCCACTTCACATTGTCCGAAAGGTGGGTCAGCGTCGGAGTCATGCATTGGGGAAGGTGTAGATCTCGGTGTAGACGATAAGATATCTTCATTTACGTCCGAGACATTAGGTCTCCTGTTTTCGGCAACTTCTTCACCTGTTCTTGTCAACTTGAGATTACTTTTTGGAATAATTTTTTTTTTGCTGAAGCACGCTAAGAGGAAGATCTTCATCAGAAGAGCTTTCCATGCTGCGTGAATGATGTTCGGTTTACCCTTCTTCGCTCCTATCTTCCACGTCGGTTACTTCTCCAAAGTACCATTTACCTTTGAAACGCATTTTTACTTTCGATCCTACCATAATCTTATTACCCACAACTAAACGTAGTTCATTTTTTCGAACAACATTCTTTGTTTCGTCTTGCCACACAACTAGAGCATCCATAATGCAAGATTTAGATCTGAAAAGAGTAAAAACGATTCTTGAAGTAATTGAACAATATTTCAGATTTTTCGAAATTTTGAAATACTACAATCACAGAAAGAATTTGCTACATTCAACAATAAATGATTGTAAATGGCACATAATACGTAATGAATAAAGAGTGTCTTTTACCAAAATTTGCCTCAATAAAATCAATGAGATTTATCTGGACGATTTTTCTTACCTATTCAAAAATTATTCAATCCACTTAATTGTTTACAAGTAATCTGTTTAAAACTTGTGGCATCTAGTAATCATTAATTTGTGTGCACACTTGATTCACAATCGTATTTACAATAATAATTTATTATCAATAACACTTACCTCTTTATGTATTCACACCTAAATTATTAACAATTATTATTAACACAACTAAATTAAACTTAACTGGAACTAATAGCAGAAACCGCTACCGGCTTAACACAATGTTTTATAGGTTATGTTTACAAGCATAAAATCACGTTAACGCTTCACTTTGATACCGCACTACTAAGCATATCTTACAAAAGGTCGTAAGTAAAGTTACGTCGTTTAGTGTGATCGAAAAACTAAATTTTATCAGATACACTATTTGTTTTGTTTGCTACAGCATAAGAGCCTTTGCTAATTCAGTTACGGCACTTTGTGGGAACGAGCGGTATATCGAAGTGAACTTCGGGGCGGCGTAACTAATTTTTTGTTAGTTACGAC
>JAEQML010059149.1:0-29063 GCA_016904865.1 Pissodes strobi
GCACATTCCTATCTTGGGTTTTCATAAGCTATCGAATGATAGTAACTAACTAACCGGAGGTCTAAAGTTCCGGTTAATTTTACCCGCAGGTTAAATTCGAAGATACTGTCATTCGATAGTTTATGAAAACTTAAGATAGAAATGTGCAAACCGTTTTCTTTGATCTTGTGCGGTTTAGATTTTAGAGCCTGTCAAAGTGTCAAAATACCCGACTTTCAACTGTCGGATATTATACACAAAATGTGTTTAGAGTTTTCTAGAGAGTCCAAAAATTTAGTAATATACAGGGTGTTCCATTTAAAAATATATCAAAGTGATCCCTAGCACTTTTATTTGATGTTCAATTGTTTTTTCCTGAACATATCCGATTTCGCGGGAGAAAATTACATAAGATAGCTATTTCAGTTTTTTTTTATAAAAGTACAGGGAAAGTGAAAAAATCGCCTTGTCTAGTCCTCGTTGGATAACCCCATTGGAGGGCGACGTGCACTTAACTTAATGCTACTGAAGCCTCCCAGCACACATTACCAAACTCTGTGGACCGATATTGTGTCCAGATCATGTTTTAAGCAGTTTATAGTGGAACTTCGCTAATCAGCTTGTTTCAGATTCGATCTTGGTCGATTTTCTAAACAAACAGAGATGTGCTCGTAGGCATTATAATTTACCATAGGGGCTAGTTCTAAAGTGACCTTATAAATAAAACAAAGACCTTTAGCATTATATGAATATTTTAATAAGTTATTTTACCTGAAAATAACTGGAAGCTCATAAATAAACAAAATATAAACATTGATTGTATGTAGTCAGTGCGACGATATGGATAATATCAGTGGATGCTACGTATCGACCTTGAAGAATATGACAAGAATAATACTCTTAAAAGCTAAAGCATTGCATAAACAGTTGTAATACTAAACAAGTATATGATTATAAACGCTATCTTGCAGCTAAGTACAGTTAAATGTCTGTTTAAAGTTCCTACGGAACAGCCCAGTGTGAGCTCGGTTAGCTGAGATAACCTTGAGATGAAATACAGCAATATACAAGCAATAATAACAGGATAAATATTACCTTAATGTCCACCTATACGCTACTATGTTCACAGTTGACAAGACTAATGGGGACGTCAGTACAGCGATGGTATAGCGTCATTCTGAGATTGAGGAAATGGCAGACAGAGTGCCGATCAAAGACATTTTATATATCTTTGGTGCCGATAAATTCCTTTTTGAAGGTTTGAGATGACGATGACTTTGGCTAGATACCACAATGTCACTTGAGTAAAGAACTAGAGAGTTTGGGAGGTCTCAAAACGTGAAAACTTGCCCGGCATGGCGGCTTGGCACCATGCCGGCGGGAACAGCGCCCTTAGCGCGTGCTATTAGGTTGGGATTCAAGATGCAACTCATTTCTAGAACGTGAGAACTAGATCAACGTGAAGAAATTGTCAAGGCCCCTTGTTACCGCCCCTTCTGGCTGGAATAGAAAGGGAAATAATGTAAATATAGAGATATTGTGTAAAAACTTAGCATGACCGGTTGTCTAAATTAATATTATGAATTTTAACGCAAATCAGGTTGATATTTGCTGGCTAGTTTTCATGAAATTTGATTATTAAAAATCGGAATTTTAGCGCCCCCTAGAAAATCCTAAAACTTCCTAGCTATAATGCTAGTAAGTTTTAGGTTGGATGAAGTAGCTATCCTGTAGGATACGCTGTGGTTGGTCGACTCGGCGTAAGATACGCGGACAGGTTCAGATGAGTAAACGTGGTTACAACAGATGGCGCTAGTAATATCGCCGGTATACATCGGCTTTTTGTTGAAAGCGCTGTAACTGGCCAGATGCCTTACTTTTAGCTTTCTAGAATGCCTGATGCAGTGGATAAACTTTGTAAACAAGAGATGGCGTTGTAGTATCGCCATGGATTTTAAGATTTCTTTGAAATGCGAGCAGTGGCGTGGAATGTAAAATTGTACAAAATTAAATCGTTAGATTTGAAAGCGTCTTCAAAATGGTTTATGAACACAGCTCATCTTACTTGGTGCCCTTCAAGAGTATTTAAGTTATTCAGTATCAACGACTGGCAATGGACACTGGTGACTTGTTTTCAAGGGAGAAACAAGAATGGTGAGGGAAGGTTGACATGGGGAAAAGCAGTTTGAAAAAGCCCATTGCTCGTTTCTTTGGCTTGAACATGCAACACGAACACACAAGACACACACAGTATATAGATGGAAGACTAAATAAATAGTCTTAATGCGGTGAGATCTGCAACTGCATAGTAGAATGCACTCAGTTATATGTAACCGCACTTTGCCTGCCGGAATAGGAAGGCAGGAAGCAGCATGAACGTAGCAATGTAAGTGCTTTCGCGACTTTGGGTCAAGCCTTATATAAGCGTTGTAGGAATCTTAGCAAGCCCCACCCACCTCACTTCTCGGAGAAGTGGAGGGGCCTGCTCTGGGATATACTCGATGGATGGGACGGTGGAAACTTCTGTGCTCCCAACACTTTCGTTTTATCGAAATGCATTTAGGGCACAGATGGGGGTGATTTTGATAGGATATTTTAGGATTGCAGAATGGGAATAAATCCATCACTATGGCGGTCTAGGTTCCAGATAGAAAATCGTTGTTTTTTGTGTATCGGGCCGCGTTTGGGTCCACCCTGCAGATTATATCTCAACTCGTATGCTATAGCTATTTTGTCGATGTATTCTCTGACACATTCAATTTGAACCATTGCATGCAAGTCCCGGATCTTAGCATACGGGCTTGCCGAGACGGGCGCTCTTAAGTAGCTATTTTGCATAACTTGCACTTTTTTAAGTTTGTAATCCGCGATAGAGCTTCAACCAAACCGGCGCTCCATGCAAGATTGGCCTAGTGATGGATCTATATAGCATGATCTTGTTTCGGGGATTCAAAGCGGCTTCAACTTGTCAAGAATCATATGGTTTTTATTTTGAATATGAGCGATGTGCCTGTGAAAGTTGAGCCGCTTATCAAGGTGGATTCCTAGATATTTTATATCGGATTTAGGAGGGATGGAGATGTTATATTTTATTGTCATTGGCACTACTTCTGTGTTGCGATATTTTCTGGTAAACACGGCTAATTCAGTTTTTACCGAGTTTAGCCGTATTTTTCATGTATTGAAATATGTTAGTATATGCGCTCCATATGGGCGCTAAGGTTATCAGCTGCTTCCTGCCCTATAGGGGATTGGGAATAGAGGGCAGTATCGTCGGCATATAGTGCAAAGGAGGTATCAGGATAAGACGGGAGATCTGCTATGAAGTAACTAAAAAGTTGAGGAGATAGCACTGTTCACTAGGGAACCCATGCCCTGATTGGCTTCATAACTGAGAAGGTCTCATTTATGCGCACTGAGAAGGTGCGTCCGGTCAAGTATGACGCAATCAGTACTGCAATATGGAGCCGGAATTGATGCTCCATAAAGAGCTTATGCAGCAGGCCGTTGTGCCACACCCGGTCAAAAGCTCTCTCGATGTCCAGTAAGAGTAGAGCGGTGCAATGCCCCATATTGAACCCCTCATATATATCTTGCACGATTTTCGCAGCGAGCATATTAGTACTATGCCCGCTGCGAAACCCGAACTGCTCCTGTGGCAGTATATAGAGGTCCGAGGCCACTCCACTGATCCTGGACAGCAAGAGCTTCTCAGTGTGTTCAGTAATGAAATCTATACGAAGTTGTCAGTTTCGGATATTTTCCGGGTTTCGGGAGCAGTACTACATGCGCAACCTTCCAGGGCCTAGGGAAGTGTTGGAAGCGAAGGACGGCGTTCACAATATGCATGCAATGTATAAGGGTTTTTTTAGGACGGTTCTTAAGGATGAGATAAGGGATTTAATCTGGTCCCGGACACTTATTCTTCGGCAGATAGCACTACGTATCTCTGACGGGCTCACAAGACGCTTATCCATCACAGAGGGTGGTATAGGGAATGTGTCTTACTTAAAAAAGGTGAAATTTGTTCGGTAATAAGCTCGTGCAATGGCACAGAGGCAGGGATATCATCGTGCACGCCGGCGCCGGCAAGAAAATCCGCGAATGCCCCCTAACCCAACTCGTCAGTCGCTTGAAAAATTCCTAAATTCTGCAATCCTGAC
This sequence comes from Pissodes strobi, assembly GCA_016904865.1. Classification (NCBI taxonomy): domain Eukaryota; kingdom Metazoa; phylum Arthropoda; class Insecta; order Coleoptera; family Curculionidae; genus Pissodes; species Pissodes strobi. The sequence continues at coordinate 4,143 of JAEQML010059149.1, forward strand.
TGAAAATCGTTTTAATGAGATTTCAATAAATAAATAAATCTACAAACGCCCAGAAAAACAAATTTTCGGGAACTTAAGTTAAAATAAAAAAACATCTCACTTTCTGTTCTCATTTATTTGTTTTTACACCAAAAAATTATTATCATTTCCTGGAGCCGCCAGCGCCGCCAGCACCGCCGCCCGCTCCCGCTTGTCCTCCAGCGCCGCCTCCTGCTCCTGCATTAAATCCGAGACCAAATCCACCCTGGGCGCCCATGCCTCCGCCCATTTTACCGTCCGCGCCACCACCGCCTCCACCACCTGGCATGGGGTTGCCAATTTGAGCGGAAGCCTTATGACCAACCTAAAAATCAATAATATGCTCGTAAATGAAAGAATAGGATGCATATTCGTTCAAGCACCCATTTTTTCTTAAAATTGCTTATGGTGGCAATTAAATCGTTTTTTTTTTATTTGTCATGGGCAGAAATATTGAATAAAATAAAGACAGTAATTTTTTTTATCGATTCGTAAATTCTAACAATTTTAAACTTATTTAAAGTTCAACATTTTACCAAAAAAAAGTTCAGAATTTTTCAATCCTGAGAGATATTTAAAATTTAAGAATTTTTTTCTGATTTTCTGCAAGTGTCAATTTAACCTCTATTTTCTCATACGTGAAAATTCTTATATAATTTTATATAGCGAATGTCAAGAGGTACCTATACGAATCTGAAATTGATTTTTTGAAATTAAATATGCGTTAGCTGGCACGTGGGCGTGGCAGGCTTAAATTAGATTTTTCAAATTGACAATCAAAAAAAATCACCAATTTCAATCCGATCGACGCGATTTTTTTGTATGTTCTGCTCATATCCCCTCTTATTAAGGTACGAAAGTATGATTGCTCCAGATTATTCGGTTTTCTAGTAATAAAATATTAAGTGGGGTCGTGTCGTGTCATGACTCGAAATAGCGAAAAGTTTAGATTCAACTAGCTCACCCTGTATAAAAGGTATTATCATTTCAAAAGTGTCTTCTAATATAGTTTTTGGTGCAAGTTCACGGTAAGTAATCGGTTTTTGTAAAAAAATGCTTCTCAAGAAAAAAAATTAAAACCTAGATATCGCTGTTTTTATATTTTCCTCAAAAAACCATTTTCCCGAAATTTTTGAAACAGAAGTATGTGGCCTTTACAGGGACGGATTTAGATGTTGGGGAATCTGATATGAATCCTTCTCGTCTTCTTCCTCATATTGTAGGCCTTAGGCCTGTATTTTCCAACTTAATTCTCTTGAGATGTTGAGGGCCATGACTGCACCTATCTCTTTGGAGGTCTTCCGGGAAAGGGGGGGGGGGGCGTCTTGCCCATGGTCTTCCATCTCTAGCGATTCTTGCCAGTCTTCCCTCTGTCATCCTGTCCACGTGTCTCTTCCAGTCCCTTCTACGTTTGGGTTAGTCCCCATCTGATGATGTCTTCCACTTCACATTCGTGTCTTATGTGTTTCTTTTTCTCTCTCTTATTGTGTACCCTGAGATGTTCCTGAGTATTTTCATTTCTGTTGTTCCTAGGGCGTTTTTTGTTCTTTTGTTGTCAGCTCTTGTTTCTATAGCGTACGTTAGTATGGATCTAACACAGATTTTATATATTTTAATCTTTGACTTTTTGCTCATGTTGCTGTTATTCCAGATAATGTCGCGAAGTGCACCTCTGAGATTCGGCTGGCTTTATTGGCTTGTTCTCTTACCTCATTTGTTATTTGTTCTATTTTGGCTTAAGGTAACTTGTATGCCTAGGTATTCGAACGACATGACTTGTTCTATTGTCTTATTTTCCAGAGGGCATCTCCTTGCTTCTTTGGAAATGACAAGGGCTTTGGTTTTTCTGGTCAATACCTGCATGTTGAAGGTGTTTGCTTCTACATGGAATGAGTAAGAAGCCGTTGTAAGTCGTCCTCATTTTCCGCTATAATTAGGGCGTCATCGGCATAACAGACGATTTTGATTTCACCTGTTATGAGTGTATATCCTCCCTCTGTGATTTTAACCTGGTTTATTATTTCATCCATTATTAGATTGAAAAGTTGTGGGCTTAAGGAGTCTCCTTGTCGGATTCCCGTTGGTGTTTTTATTTCCTCTGCCATCTTTTGGTTAACCATTATGTGGGTAGATATATTGTGGTTTAGTTGTCTTATGACGTCTATTATGGTTCTCGGCACGTTTTTTTTCTTAAGAATATCTGTCACATCGTTCAATCTAACCCTGTCAAATGCTTTGGTGACGTCTATAAAGCACATATATGCAGGCTTTCCGTATTCTATAGCCTTTTCCACTACTTGCCTGACTATGACGATAGCATCCATGTTTGACCGATTCTTCCTGAACCCTTGTTGTTCTTCCGATATTTTCGCTAATTATTGTTTCTATGATCTTCGTGAACAGTTTCATGTATAGTTTTCTGGAGATTTTTTGTCCCTTTTTTGAATATTGGGTTGGTTATGCTCTTTTTCCAATCTTTTGGGAAATTTTTGGTTGTTAATATACTGTTAAATAACTTTGTAAATTCTGTCATTAGCTGGTGCCCCACATATTTCAATAACTCGATTGGTATCTCATCCAGTCCGGGTGCTTTTCTGTTTTTAATCTTCTTTGTCTGTTCCATCGTCTTTCTTTCGGTTATTTCGGGAGGTTCTTCAGCTTCTTCGCCTTCTTCTTCAATCTCGTTTCTGGTTTCCTCTTCGGGTATATCTGTGTACAGTTGTTCAGTTGCAGGTTTTCCATTGGAGTTCATCAATTTGTAGTGTTTGTGTATATTCCACGATTTCGAGTTTCCTTCTTTTTAGCATTCCCCATACATTCCTTTGTGCTCCGTAGATTTCAACGTTTCGGTTTTCTGAAGCCATCATCGATTTCTTTTCTTCTTATGGCCGCCAATTCGATTTTGTCGGTTACACAGCATGTACCTTCACTTTTTCGATGATGTATTGCGAACTAAAAAAACATTTTCAGAAAAATGCAATACCTTGTGTCATCACTTGAAAAATACATTGAAATCTCCATCATTTGAATTAATTTTTTCGCTAAAAATTTCCGAACCGTCGCCACCTTGAATCATTAGAGCCAATAGCTAATCTAAAGAAAATAAATATTTAAACTAACCTAATTACAATATAAAAAACTAGTCCAATTCGTAACTGTCCTTCCGGCCGTTTCCATAGAAACGATGCTCGTTTCCTTAGAAACGACCGTCGCTCCGTTCTCTTCTCGAGGTAGAAGAAAGGACGTTAGCGAACTGCCCTTAGTATTTACCTATAGTGAAACGTTAAAGGAAATTCAGCATGTTTTCCTAAATCTAGAAATGATTATTAAAATTACTATAAATTCATTTTTCTAATATAAATTCGTGACGCGGCAATTATCAAGATTACTTTACTCATGATATCATTGTGTCCGTAATAACTACCGTAAATGCAAGCTCTTTTCTTCTTACGGACGCCGTTTTTTTTTTTTGTAAATTTTGTTGAATATACAGGGTGATCCAAATTATAATCGGGAAATTTCGGCAGAGTGTTTCGCAGTTAAAAATAAGCACAAAAGTTTATGTCCGAAAAAGCCTTGTTTCGGGTAAACTTGATGCGGCACCATATAGAAAATGTTGCAAGGAAATTTAACTAACCGAAATATCCAAAATGTACAGGGTGTGCCATTAAAATGTAGGCCTATTTAATCTTCTAAAATTTTTGTATATCTTTAGTAATAAAATAGTTATTGGACTTTGCCACGTCCTACAGGGCCATATTCGTATAATCTCCCTTAGGGGACGAGAGGTGGTGAATATATTATTTTATTTATCCGAGAGTAACCGCGCGGAAAAATCACCTATACTAATATCGGGAGTGTAAGCTAGCGTCCCGCTAATAATACCTGACGAGCTCTTTAAAATCAAAATTTGCTTACCATAGAAAAGGCGACGACACAAACTAAAAGGACGTATTTCATGTTACTAGACCTCAATAAAATAGCTACGTAACTATCCCATATATTTATATAAATACAAACGATAATAACAGATTGTAAATAATGTTTTTGGGTGCCAATTTTTGTATGTAAAAAAAATCTACATATTAATGAGCATTGTTTTGAATAATAATTATAGTAGAATTATTAGCCTCAGACATGCAACACTTTTAAAAAAAAAGACAAAAAAAATTTGTGGTCGTGTGTTCTACCATAACAATATATGGAGGAATCTATTTAAGGGTGGTACTAAATAGGCGTTCTAGTTTTAGTACATTTAGAGAAAATTCTTTGTTTAGGGTACGCACTTTTTTAGATTATTACGAACGCATTTTAAAAACTAACTCAATTTTGACGAAGTGAGGGAGACCGGGGCTTATCGCCGCACTTTTACGTCTTTAATTCGTATACTCTAATGGTTAGGACGTAGCGGCCTGCCCGAAGCCCTGATGTTAATCCGATTGATTTTTTTTTGGAACTACACGAAATCAAGTGTTTATAATGAAAATATTATCTTAACCCGTTTGTTTAGTTTGCGTTAGTTGAAATAATATGATATTTGTTTAATTATCCCCTTCTTTGGGTTATTTATGCGATTTTCTGTCTAAACTAAATTTCGACTTAAACTGTTTTTGAACAAAGGCAAATAGCACAAATCTTATTGTCATATGATAACATATATGTCGGATTCGGTCTCCTTTAGCGATTTTTAACAAATATACCCTTTTACCTAGAAAATATAGTAGCATCTTATTTTGTAGCCAAAAGAACCATTCCACAAAAAAGTTATAGCCCTTTTAATGAGCAAATAGAAACATTGTAGGTAGCGCCCTCTATCAGCTACAACAAAATAGATTCAGATTATTTTCACTCGTTCTTGAAATTTGAAATTTAACTCAATTTTGACGAACTAGGGGAGACGGGGGCTTATCGCCGCACTTTAGTTCGTGTACTCTAATGCTTAGGACGTAAAGGCCTGTTTCCATGGTCTGCTCGAAGCCCTGATTTTAATCCGATAGATTTATTGGAACTACACGAAATTAAGTGTTTATAATGAAGGGACCAAGGACCGCGGCCAGTTATATTAAGATTATCTTTTAAAATTTTCTGAGAAACCAATACGTAAAGGCCTGCTTCCATGGCCTGCCCGATGCCCTGATTTTAATCCGATAGATTTATTGGAACTACACGAATTCAAGTGTTCATAATGAAGGGACCAAGGACCACTGCCAATTATATTAAGATTATCTCCTAAAATTTTCTAAGAAACCAATAATAAAGAAATTTCCCTTATGTTGCCTACTTTTTTGGACACACTGTACAATGCTTTCTACTATCTTAATATTATATTGTAATACACCAAAAACACTTATATATAACTAATTATATAGGGTAGGGGCAAAATAAATAAAATGCACCTAGTAATTTTTAATCCTTTTATTTAGCTGTTGCCAAGTATCACTTATTCAATTGGATTCTGAATCCAGCCTAGCCGGAGGTGGCGTTGGCAGCTGAAAAATAAACATTTATTAATAAAAATGTACGTTTATATTAAACTGAAAAAAATTACGTGGTGGCGGTGGACCTTGGCCTTGGCCTCCACCAAAGCAACTGGCGCTGTGATTATGGTGGGCAATCGGGGCGTGATTGGCCAGATCCCTCTTCACTAGGCTGCTGCTGGAACTGGAACCGGAACTAGTACCGGAGGCACCTTCGCTTCCACTGCCTGAACCTGAAACTTAAAAAAATTGTTTATCTACCGGGTGTCAATGAAATCGTTTAACAATGCACCATTCAAATGTTTTTTTACGGGGAAATTTTAAAATTTGGCTGAAGATATGGTTTATGAAAACTCAAATTTTCCACTAAAAACAAATGAATAGCATGAATGAGCATGAGGCAAGAATTTCAAATACAACCCTGCATATACTTTTACATATTTGACTAGAGCTTGAAATTCCCTTTTTAACGATGTATCACAAGTTGTCATTTTTTTTTTTCAAAATGGAGGCGTAGAGGGCATTTATCACAAATTAAATATGGCGGCATTTTGACAACACCAATGGAGTTTTTGTCAAACTGACCGTTGATACAGAAGACAAGATAGGTTTTCATGCAGATTTTTCTCACTGTTGGAAATTCTAGATAATTGTTATAAAATTGAAGCATTTTTAATTTTTCCTTAAAATGTCAAAATTTATTGTAAATTTTTCTCGAAATTTTGAATAGAGCCCTGAACATATTTTAACACATTTGGATAGAGTTCGAAATTCCCTTTGTAGAGGACATAATTCAATATGGCGGCACGACGCCATATTAAATTATGCTTTCCACAACGCCATCTTTAGAAAGAATGGCCACTTGTGATACATCGTTCAAAAGGGAATTACAAGCTCTATCTAAATGTTTAAAAATATGTATAGGGTTCTATTCAAAATTTCCAGAAAAATTTACATACATTTTGACATTTTACGGAAGGAAAAACTAAAAATGCGTCAATTTTATAACAATTATTTAGAATTTCCAACAGTGAGAAAAATCTGCAAGAAGACCTATTTTGTCTCCTATATCAACGGTCAGTTTGACAAAAAATCCATTGGTGATGGCAAAATGCCGCCATATTGAATTTGGAATAAATGCCCTATACGCCGCCATTTTGAAAAAAATGGCAACTTGTGATACATCGCTAAAAAGGGAATTACAAGCTCTATTCAAATACGTAAAAATATTTGCAGGGTTGTATTTGAAATTCTTGCCTCATTCATTTGTTTTTTAGTGGAAAATCTGAGTTTTCATAAACCATATCTTCAGCCAAAATTTTTAAATTCTCCTTAATAAAACATTTGAATGGTGCATTGTTAAACGATTTCGTTGACACACGGTATAATAGGAACTCGAAGTGTATGCGTGTTATGAGAAACCAGTGTTGCCTACTCGAAGAAGTTTTCCCTGTTTAAAGGAAATTTCACACCCATCACGCAAGCGATCAGAAAAGTGAACACATAAAGCATTACAGTTTGTGTATTTTATTTTATATTTAATAATTTAATATTAGCCGAAATACGTGATGTTTAGCTTCCGCTTGCAGGTGTGCCAAAAATAATTACAAAAAGCGACAGTAAGATGGTTTACTTTGCTTTAAATTGCAAATACCTGCAGATTAAACGGTTGGCAACACTGTCAGGAGCTAACAAAATAACTTCCGAAGACGTGCGATATTGCCAAATCTGTGATACATCTTACTGCTGTTTTCCGACGTGAATTAAGTTCAAATTCTGACATTACCCAGTGATTTTCATGAATGCGTTATTGACTCTAGTTTTTTTTGGCAATACCGCGGCGCGGAATGCCGTCTACACGCTTTCCTAATAACTTACCGCCAGCCGAACCGCCCATACCAAATCCGAAATTAGCCGAAGCTCCTAATTGGCCTTGGCCAGCTCCAGATGTACCAGCACTTTGCGGCGCTCCATTAGATAAGGCCTACAAAAAATACAAAAACAGGCTTTCCAGTGGTTTGCGTAAGCAACGTTGCCGTATCTTGTCAGATTTCAAAGTTTTTGCTACCAAGTCTTACGTGATAAAATACTAGTTCAGGCAACATATTTTATTATTATTACAAAGTCCAAGGCTCACAATTGTAAGGGATTTTTAAGGTATATCCTGATTTTGGAAAGAATTATTTTAAATGGCTGCCATTTGAGCTACATTTTACTTATACAGGATGTAACCAAAGCACTGTCAATGCTAAAATTTAAATATCGAATAATATGGGTTGGTTCGGGTCACTTGAACATAAATAAGAAAATATATAAAAATGGGCAACTATTTTGTGACATTCGGTGTATACAGGGTGTCCCACTGTTACAGGTAACTTTTTTTCGGATATTTCGAAAATTAGCAGAGATATGAGGCATTTAAAATCTTATTTACTGTTCAATGCATAATTCCTTGATATTAAAAGAAAATGTTCAGATGTGTGTCCCAAAATTTTTAATGTCCGAGTCCGAGATACAGGGAGTTAAAAAAGTAACGCATTTAAAATAATTTTTGATCGGTTCATTGAAATAATAAAAAAAACCTACACTAGAAAATCAACACTTTTCTCCCACCAGTGGCGTAATTAAAGGGTGGACCAAACAATGTTTTTAAAATCGTAAATAGTTTAATTTTGCCTTATTTCCAATTAATAAAAAAATTGAAAGACCTTTTTGTTGTACATTGTTAGAAGAATGTGAATATAATAAACATAGTGGGCTTGCTATACTTTACGCAAAAGACCGTTGATTAGCCCATCTCTAACTACACCACTGGCGGCAAAATATCTGTATCATATTAGTAATTTACAGTATTTTTTCATTAAAATCATTAAAATTTCAGAGGGAACTGAGGGAACATTATGTACATTTTGCGTACCTATAGGGTGATCCAAATAAGACCATAGCATCTCTCTTATTATTGGAGGTATTGAAAAAATATCGTTGTTTGGGAGTTTTAGGTCGTATTAGGTTTTATTTAAGAATTGAAGGCGGATCGAATAAAAATATCGAAAAACGCCTCATAACTTGATTTTTAATTCCACGCGAAATTCTGCCAATCACTGACCAGGAAATTCAAATGGCTATTAGAAAGTTGAGGGGAATAGAGCAATAGGACCTGATGTACTTCCGGGTTACATAATAAAGGGATGTGGTGAATTTTTACTAAAACCGCTGACACATGTATTCAATATCAGTTTGAATATGTCAGTTTTCCCTTCATCTAGGAAAATAAGTAAAGTAATTCCTGTGTTTAAGGGTGGGATTAAGCAAAATATTGAAAACTATAGGCCAATCTCCATAATCAGTGCCATATCAATAGTTTTTGAAATTGTATTATTCAATAGGATATATAATGAGGTAAAGCATCATATTTCCATTCAACAACATGGCTTTCTTCCAATGAAATCAACTTTAACAAACCTCATAACATTTAATCAGTACATACATGAACAAGAAGTCTCAAGTTGATGTTATCTATATAGATATGGAGAAGGCTTTTGATAAAGTAAAGCATAGTATAATAATTGTTCAGTCACTTAAACATATGAGCTTAGCAGATAACCTTGTAAACTTGATATTGTCATACTTGTGTGATATAGAACAGTATGTTGAGGTAAGGGGTGCAAAATCTAAGATTTATAGTAGTATATCAGGAGTTTCCCACGGATCAAACTTAAGCCCTTTGCTATTCATAATCTATAAATGGTATATGTGAACACTGCTTTTTGCTGATGACTTAAAGCTGTCTTGGAAGTTTCAACTGATGGTCATGACTGTGATTGTCTGCAGGAAGACCTTAATTGGGTGTATGAGTGGTGTAAAACTAATTGATTCAGTCTGAATGCTGGTAAATGTACATCTATGACTTTTTCACTAAAGAATTATGCAATAGTTCATGACTATAGAATTAATGACAATGTTCTGCAAATAGCTAATGTGCATAAGGATTTGGGAATTTTATTAGACAGTTCCTTAAATTTTACTGAACATATATCACACATGATCAATAATGCACATAAAACAATGGGGTTTATCTATAGATCCACCAAGCAGTTTAATGTTGAATTGTGTCTTAGTCTGGTTTTGCCTAGATTGGAGTATGGTGGTGTCATCTGGTCGCCACAATATGAAGTATGGATAAAGTCTATTGAAAGGGTGTAACGTAAGTTTTTGAAGTATATGTTTTACAAGAAATTTGGCTTTTATCCGCCTCAAGGGTACAACCATTTACAGTTATTGGGAATATTTAATAGATTGACCCTAGAGAATCGCAGAATTAAGGCATGTCTTGTATATTTGTTTAGACTTTTGAAGGATAATGTCAACAGTACTGAGATTTTAGCTCAACTTCCATTTTCAATAAATAAAATTAATACAAGAAATCAAAACACATTCTATCTCAAAGTTCCAAGAACAAACTCATCACTCTATCGAATGTGTAGTTATTTTAATAAGTAGGCAGGTGACTTAGATCTAGATACCACCAACTTGAAAAGTTTTGGGATGAATGTTGAACAGAAACTGTTTCAGTCTCAGGATTAGAAGCAAGTATATCATTTAGTCACAGCATATGCTGTAATGTAGGTAAATAATATTTAATTTTAATTCATTATGTTATTAGATATTAGGTCATACGAAATGTATCTGAAAATGGCTTAGGCTGTTGATACTGTGATTAATAAATAAATAAATAAATAATATATATATATATATTAAATAAAAAAAGCAAATGAACCTCGCTTAAATGTAACATGGGACATTATTTCGCGGGATAATTTCCTGCATTTTGTCTAGAATCCAAAATTTGAGGAAGATATTGAACAATAAATAAATAAATAAATATTTTTCATTCGATGCGCAACGGTTTTTTTTCAAAAAAAAAAGAAATTTTCTGATATCCCTTGAAACAACTGATCTACAGGCTGGGTGGTCTCGAGGAAATTTTCAAAATCGGTCGGTGTTTTTTAAATAATTTAAATAATAAAAATTATGATACGCCATTGAATTTTGAAATCAAATACACAAAAGGCTCGATACGTTTATTTAACAAATAAATTATTATTCATTTTTTTTTCTCAAAAACGTTCCGTTTTAGTGAAAAACTCAAAAGTCGATTTTTGTTCAGTTTTTATTGGCGCATTTGGGTATGCTCCTAAAATTACGAACAAGCAGTGGGGGACCATAATTTTTATTATTTAAATTATTTAAAACATTCTCACGGACGCCATTGGTAAAACGAAAATAACTTAAGTGCTCGAAATATGTTTTAAGTGATTATTAAAAAATCAATAAAAAAGTGGAAAAAACTGTAAAACAGAAATTTATATGATTTTTTTACTTATTTTTAGCTACGAAATGCGCTGCTGAAGTTTTTCGATTACAATAATTTGTAGCTCCACAAATATAAAATATGGTGTAAAAACCTGATAATTTCAGAATTAATAGAGTCATTTCTGCCCTATTGAACAGTGAAACCCGCGTTTTATTATCGTAATTGGTTATATTTTTTAATCACTGTTGTTTGAGTGTTTGCATCTTTGAACTTTTTCCCCCTCATATTTTTATGAAAAACTGGAAATTCAGATCGACTAGAGAAAAACTGATATTTTTTTCGTCATCTACGCTACAAAATTAATCGGTAAGCACATTTTCAAAATTTTTAATTTTTTTCGTTTTTTTGAAGGAAGGTATCGGACAAATCGATTTTTTTAAATTTTTGGAAAAATTACGTATTCTGACCCGATACTTATATTTTCGAACCCGCTGAATTCGAAAATCATCACCGTTTTCTGCAGAAAAGTTTAGTTTTCGAAATATGATATTTTTTTTAGTAGGTTGACAACCTTATTTATAATAAAAGCATTTAAAATCTTATCTGTAGCATTGCAAAGAACTAACCCAAATTAACCTATTTTAATGCTGACTCAAAAAGAAAGCCACGTATAAAAGTGTTTCACTGAGGTAAGAAGTTTTATAATAGATACCTAAGAAAAACTAATAATAAATAAAATTATAAACAAATTAAATATTAATGAATTCGAACTTACCAGAATAAAGGCTAGAGCAGCAACAGTGAAAACGGCGAAATAGTTCATTTCGAAACAAAAATTGCTTTGATGTTAGCAGACTATGAAAGGATCAAACTTCTTCTAATGCATCAACCGAGGGTTGCAGGTTGATTTTATATCGGACCGATGCAACATGTTGCACAAATAATAGACACTAAATCCTTTTTGTACGCACAAAAGACTTCCTGTCTTCCTGGACATTTTCCGCGAATTGCGTTATTACAAAATATTTTCACAGCTTTTCGTATTAAACTAACCGAAACAACTAATGACGGTGTTAATGTGTTTATCTAGCGTGATATAACGGTTATTTGCGAGCTATTTCTTTATTATTTATGCGACATGTGGCTTTTGTATTTGGGTTAAAATGTATTTAGAAATATGAAAAAAATATATCATTATTATGTAGGCTCCTATTCTCCATTTTGAATTTAGGAGCTTCAAACTTCACGTACACCCCAATTATATTACTGCCAAAAATAGGGTTTCTTCATCATACTCACTTTTATATAGAACAAAATTTTCTGAAAAAAAAAACAATAATAAATTAGTTTTCTATATAAAAAAGGCACTTTTTGGGACACTTTGTACAAACCAGTGGCTCACCATAGCACTTTTCCTATTCAAGACATTAAAAAATGGGACACAATTGCATGTTTCTTTTGCCGAAACAGCGTTGTCATGTTCTCCAAGTTATTGCTACCAAGTCTTAATAAATATAATTTGCACTTTTTGGTGTTTTCAAACACATTCTGCCGCCTCAAAATATAAATTTTGTTCGCACTCCCTGTACATGACACCGCAACAAGTCACGACTGATTTTTTGCCCCCCAAATCAAAAACTACATACTTTTTTCACTAAAACAGTGTTGCTATATTTCCCATGATTTCCAAGTAATTGCTACAGAGGCCTGATTTTTAAATGAGAAGCTTCGCATAAATTCTTGTTTCGGTGCCGTACGGAAGAAGACCTGTTAGGTGATTTCACAGGTTAATAGAGATCTGCGTGTATTTTACCCGCCGTTTACCCGGTATTTGAAAGCATTTTGTTTATTGTAACTAGTTGCTACTTCTGTGCTCCTGTTACAGAGTAGCACTAGGGGTCCTTGTACCACCGACGTTTCTAGTATTTCCGGGGCGGAACCCGGAGCCCCCATGGAGCTGATGTCGTGTGAGACAGACGATGACGCTATATCCACAATATCAATCGACTCAGACTCAGGGCGATCCATAAGTGACTCAACTTTATATGAATAAAGCTGAGAAAGCACCCGAAATGTCCCCGTTGCATAGGGCTAATCCCGCTACTCACAAGTGCGAATAGCGGATCTAGACTCGATTATAAATCAACCTTAGATACCGTCAAATCCCACCTTATGAGGGATCACAGTGCGGTCTTTAAAAGACCCGCCACAATTCAGCCCCGCATTGACTGTGGGAACAAGAAAATCACCATAAAGGATAATGCTAAACCTACGGGGGGGACAGATAGTTCACCTACTTTTACTAAAAAGCAGAAGTTAGGGAACATACAAGTACAAATAATAAAAGAGCCACAAAAAGATTCACCGCAAAAAATAGTCTCGAAAAAAGACACGCAAGAAGAGCAACTCGACGACAACGATTCAGCCTTGAACGCTTCGAATTTCGAATCTGCGCACCTACTGCCCGAGGCGCAAGAAAAGCAGCCGTTTAAAACGCCATACAAAACCATTCCTTTTAAAAAGGGAATAAGGGCAGTTCAACAAGACGTTGGGGGAGAACAACGCCAAACTGAAATAACGCCCGTTCCTACAAGAAACCGATTCGCCCCGCTGTCTGACACGCAAGCAGAAGAGGTAGACGATGCGAGTAGTATCGCCTCCTCGCAGGAGCCCAATGCACGCAGAGTCCAAAAAAAGACGAAAAACAACCCTAAAGCCACACCTAAGCCTACTCCCAAGAAAAAGCCGTCCTTGCCACCCCCGATCGTCATCAAAGGGGACGCGCAAGATCATGCTGTCATTAGGCAAACCCTGCATGACATGCACGTCACAGATTTCTCTTTAAAATATACCAAGAATTCAGTAATTATCTACTGCACACAACTGAAAGATTGGGCTAACCTGAAACGACTCTTCGAAAGAGAAAAAGTAGAGTTCCACTCGTACGCCGAGGCGTCCCAAAAGACGCACGCCTTAGTGTTGCGAGGACTAGATGGAGGCTTCCAAACAGAAGAAATCCGTAAACTTCTGTCCGAAGAGCATGGCCTAAACATAAAAGCTACATTCGAAATGAAAAAGACTAGAGTCCCTCTATACTTAATAGTCATGGACGCCTCAGTAACCCTTAGGAAGTTAAACCAGGAAGTTAGACTGTTATCCCACGTCCGAATTTCCTGGGAAAATCGACGAGCCACAAAAACCACAATGCAGTGTAAAAGATGCCAAGGCCATGGGCATTCGATGACACACTGCCAGAGGGCCTGGGCGTGCTCCAAATGTGCTGGGGCGCACCAGATTACGGAGTGTACCAGCAACGTAATAAGATGCGCCAACTGCGGTGGTGAACACCGAGCAATAAGTATACTCTGCCCTGTATATTTGTTTAAAACTCAACAAACGCAGTCTCAAAATGCCCCCAAGAAGCAGGAGCTTAAACCAGCGCCACCCCCTTCCAACCCGGCTTGGCAGAAGAACAATAAAAACACCGCTTCAGAAGAGGCAGCCAACCAATTCAACAAGGAATTCCCGCCCTTGCGACGCCATCAACAAGTACCTAACAATGTAAATGACAATCAGGTTAGTCAAAGCCAGGTCAACCATAACATTAATGCTAATAATTCTCAAACAAATGTAAATTCTGTAACCATAGATCCCAATAATATAATTTCTAATTTTAATAGCTTACAGCACGCAGTTAACCGGGTGAACAGCCTGGTTAATTTTGCAGAGTTGATTCGAGCCCTTAACGATTATGCTTCTCTCTTAGAGTCCTGCAGAGGAAACAAATTCGAGGTCCTCCAGGCCTCGATGAAGTTTTTCTCGGAGGACTTCGAAGGGTATAATATATAATTGCAATAATGCCAATTAACGTTCTGTGTTGGAACTGCAATGGCATTCGCTCCAAACTCGGTGAATTTAAAAGTTTCATTTACGATCATCCTAACTTCCATATAATTTTTTTGTTAGAAACAAAAATTGATGCGAATTTTAGACTAAAATTTTACGATCGACATGTTCTGCGTTTTGATAGGCCCGATCGACGCGGAGGAGGCGTGGCCTGTCTGCTTCGCAGGTCAATCCGTTATAAGCACGTCCTCGGACTGAGGACCGTCATTGAGCACGTAGCTCTCGAGCTCGACGGTGGGCTGCGGATAGTCGGCGCATATTCACCTCCGGGTCTCCGCCTCCAGGAAGAAGATGTTCTTGTTCTGCTGCCTGCCGGCAAGAAGACGCTCCTGCTGGGGGATATTAACGCAACACACGCTAATTGGCGTGGGACTTCCAACAGGAGCGGACGCTTGCTATACAGGTTAGTGGAGCAAAACATTGACTTAGTCTACCATCAAACTCCCAATCCTACACATTATCACGACGCTTTTTCTAATCCATCGTTCCTGGATATTGCTCTTACTCGAGGAATAACCGCTGCCTCAACTCTCGTAGAGTTGAATGAGCTCAACTCGGATCACCTTCCAATCAAGATTAGCCTGTACACCAGGCTACAGTATGAACTGGAATCCATCCGCTCGTATAGAAATCTTGATTGGAGGGAGTTCCGGGCGAGGCTCAATCAAGCAACGGTTATTCCAAGACAAATAGACTCTATCCCAGAACTTGAGAGCGAGGTGCAAGCTCTAGTCACCAACATCCAGCGCGTCAGAGACGCAATCTGTCCGATTGTCAGAAAACGGCCGTTTACTGACACTCTCCCTGAACCTATCCTAGACCTAATCACCTTCCGCAACCGTATCCGGCGTAGATGGCAACGTACAAGAGCAGAAAATGACCGGTTGCGTGTCACAGCGCTAACA
Source organism: Pissodes strobi (assembly GCA_016904865.1). NCBI lineage: Eukaryota > Metazoa > Arthropoda > Insecta > Coleoptera > Curculionidae > Pissodes > Pissodes strobi. The sequence continues at coordinate 19,763 of JAEQML010059149.1, forward strand.
GGGAAAATCAAGGCTAAGATCTCTATCTACAGAAATGAGAAGTGGATGGCCTATATTAATACCATAGGCCGACACGACGGCTCGCTGTGGAAGCTCACCAGGCGGGTTCGCGGAGGCACCGCAATTTTTCCTGAAATACAACATCGTGGGGATGTATTTACGGACAATGCTGGGAAAGCGGAGGCCTTCGCGAGCTATCTGGGGGACGTCTTCAGCGAGACGCCGAATTCCACGCCATTTCACACCTATGTAGACACAGTAGTGGAAAGCTTTACATCCATTAAGTACCCGATTGCCCCTGCGGTGCTTGATAGGCTGCTAGTCACTCCTGCTGAAATCAGGAGATTTCTTCGTCGTCTGCCCGGAAACAAAGCCCCTGGCCCTGACGGTATTCCGTATATTCTTCTAAAGAATATGCCGAATAAGACCGTCATCCACTTAATGTACATCATAAATGCAATTTTACGCCTGCAACATTTTCCGCTCCCTTGGAAGAAAGCGGTGATAATACTGTTTCCTAAGCCGGGCAAGGATGCGAGGCTTACGTCCTCGTATCGGCCAATATCGTTGCTCGATACGCTCGGCAAACTAACCGAAAAGCTCATCATGTCGAGGATTAGCAGTGTCGTTGAGAGTCTTCGGATTCTACCCCCGGAGCAGTTCGGTTTTCGCCGCGGTCATAGTACTACTATGCTCGCGGCGAAGGTCGCACAGGATGCTCTGAACGGCTTCAATGAGGCCAAGGCAACGGCATTGTTGCTACTCGACATTGAGAAAGCATTCGACAGGGTATAGCACAATGGGCTGATATATAAGCTTTTTGCTATCCATGGAATGCCTTTACATCTAGCATCCCTCATTGCGTCGTACCTTGCGAATCGCTCCTTTTCGGTTAACATTCATGGCGATACTTCGGGACCTAGACAGATCATGTCTGGAGTGCCCCAAGGAACAGTTTTGTCACCGCAACTATTCAGTCATTTTATAGCTGACTTCCCGTCTCATCCTGCAAATTCCTTTGCCCTGTACGCTGATGACACGGTGATATACTCACAGTCATCAGACGTGCAGGTAGCAAAACGGAATCTCGAACACCATCTCACCCTTCTAACCCCCTATTACAGGCATTGGAAAATAACCTTAAATGCGTCGAAAACAGAACTAGGTATATTGACACATAAGCGCCATATAGACCTGGCACCTATTACTGTAGGCAACGCGGCAATTAGGCCGATAGACCCCGTCAAATACCTAGGGATAGTTTTCGACCGAAAGCTCCTTTTTTCCAAGCACGTTGCGGCAATCAGGGCTAAAAACATAATTACCCGCAAAAGTTTGAATCAACTTATACGAACGAGATCATACTTAAGCCCGACTAACAAACTGACAATCTACAAATCAATAATAAGACCGACGTTACTATACGGAGCACCAGTTTGGTGCTCAGTAGCAAGAAGCCACCTCAAACATATACAGACGATACAAAACAGATACCTGCGGGCTGCTTTCTCCTTAACGCTACTCGATCGAGTTCGAGTCAGCGATCTACATAACATGGCCAGCATAGAGTATGTTGAACAATATGTCAACGATGCAGCCTGTAAGTTCTTTAAATATAGCATCAGGAGATCAGAAGCGACCGCAGGTATCGCAGACCTAAGACATGACCCACGCCACAGACTGAAACATGGACCGCTATATAAGCACACGGACCTCTTTTATCAGGAACTTAGGCCACCATAAACGACTCAATATACAAATACAATTCACTAAAAAATGAACAAATACTTGAACATGGATGTACTAACATACATACTACGAACCAGACAAGACCACTTCATCACTCTCGCCGCAGCCACCAAGCCGCGCGTGCTATCCCCTCCCCCAGGCAAGATTTACGTGTTCGGGGCGAACAATCGTATGTTATACCCTTCATGTATTGGCCTACATGAGCGCACCCATATACTACTATGTGCATTTATGTACATAGTCCTTGAATTGACTAATTAGTTATTGAATTGTACATAGAATGTATATATTGTATATATTTGTATTACATGTCTGTGCCGTCTGTATCGTGATAATATTAAGCAGGTTTTTTGTCTACTTTTTCCTGCGTTTAACACCAGCTTGAACCACCCCTGAAACACCCTAAACCAATCAATACAGCCTATAGGCAAACTCACCCTGTAACTTGATTGAAGGGAAATAATCCCAAAAAATCACAAGGTTGACCTGACTACTGATTAGTTAGTCATTAGATGGGCCGACACCAGCCCCTAAGTCGCAGGTGTTTAGTTCGCGAGTGAGATGCGCAATGCAAGCGCAACACAACTCGTAAAACGAGAACACGCACTTCGATTACATTTATGACTAGCTTATAAGTATGGATACTGTTCTAAAAATGAATAAAGATTTGATTGATTGATTGATTCGCATAAATTTTAATGTTTGGTGTTTTCAGACAGATTTGGCAACCTGTTGAAATAATAAAAACAAAAAAATGAGAAAAACTGGCCCTATGAGATTATTGCGTTAGAAAAGGAAGCAAAAAGAGGTTCAATCAAAAAGTCAGAAATATTCTGGGAAGCAGATTTAAAAAATTAAATTCGATAGCAAAAATCAAATAGGCTTCAATTTTCCAGTGTTGCCATATCTCGTTCGATTTCGGAGTTTCTGCTATCACGTTTTGATCTTTAAAATAAAAACGCAGTATGCTTTAAATATTTTGGAAACAATATTTTTACAATAAAAACCACTTTGCTTCAAAAAAATACTAAAAACTGCCCATTCCACTAATGTGTCGGAATGAGAATCGTTCAAAAAATTTTCAAAAATCAAAACTATAGCTAATAATAAATAGAACACGATTTTAGGTTACTTTTTTTTACTAAAACAATGTTGCCATATCTCTGATTCTTGCGGATATAATATCAACATGAAGAGGTTAATTCTACAGTTATCTTACATTTAGTTAAAAACTTTGTGAAAATCTTTTGAGCGTATTTTCAAGCTCTTTACTTCTGCCGTTGGATCATATCCTAAAGTTATAATTTTGACACATTATATCATAATTTGAGTCAATATTTGACGAACGATTCATTCCACTGCAAACTGGGACTTTTTAATCGATTTGGATCGAAGCATGACTTCTTTTGCTCTATATACTAGTTACTTTTTATTTGCCCCTCGTAAAATTCTCCACAATTCTCTTGCCAACACACTGGTGGAATAGAGTCGTTTCTAAGTGCTTTTTGTTTTTATTATTAAAGCTGGTGTGTTTGAAATCAGAAAAAATTTTCCAAAATGTTTAAAGAATACTGCGTTAAAAAACAAAAACTGGTAGCAGAAACCTCGAAATCGAACGATATATGGCAACATTGTAAAATTGGGTTCTGCTTAATTTTTGCTTCAGGTTTTAATTTTTAATCGGGCGCCCCCGTATTCTAGGTTTTTAATTAGATGTTTTTTGCTCCTCTCTCTCCCTAACGCATTAATCGAATAGGACAGTTTTTAGTAGTTGTTTGAAAATACCAAAAGGTAAAAATTATCGCTAAGACTTTGTAGCAACAAATTACTTTTTGTTATTTGCCCCTCGTAAAGCTCTTCGATATATTCTAATTATTTTCGTTCATTTTATTTGTTCCTAGTTATAAACTACGCTCATCGTCTAAATAAATGGTAAGTCACAAAATATAGCCCATAATTTTTGCAGAGGAACAAGCTGGAAACAACTATGATAATATGTAATAATATTAATTAACAACGGAAGCGGCATATATAGGTGTTTATAAAAAGCGCACAACAATAATTTTAATCCATTAAAACAAAGAAGAAAATGAAAAGCTTCCACTGTTCGCTGGTAGCTATTTTGATACTTGCGACCCTAATGGTAGAAAATTCGTTCCCATTCAACCAGACAAATAAAATTAAGCATTTTCTTTTGTTGCAGACTAGATGCGAAACAAGACCGGTTCAGCCCGACCATCCGTTACAATTGTTGGAAACACGTTATCGACAAGAGGCGGAATGTTTTCCTCGCTTTCCAGTTTCAAGAGGGCCCCCTCGTAAGTATAAATAAATATATTATTTTTTTAAATAATTACATATAAGGTCTGTATTAACTGGTTAAATGAATCAATGTGATAACTTGTAAGATAACGCAGATACACATAAAATTATCCCATTAAACCGACTCTTGTTTCGGTGCCGTACGGAACAAGACCTGTTAAAGATTTCACAGGTAAATTGAGATCTGCGAGCTTCTAAACTCTCGAATTTCCGGTATTTAACAGCATATTTAGCTAGTTTACTATTGTTACTTCTGTACTGTTCGAGTAGCAATTAGGGTCGTTGCACCACCGAATTTTTTAGCATTTCCGGGGCGGAACCCGGAACAAACCTTGAAATGATGTCTTGCGAGACTGACGACGACGTCTCAGTCATATCTATGAACTCAGATTCAGGGAATACCCTAAATGAGTCCCGTATACAATTTTATATGGCAAAACTGAGAAAACACCCTAAATGCGGCTTGTGTATTGGAAGTATACCGCTTCTAACGAGTGCAAATACGGGTTCAAAACTCGACTTCAAGACGGCAATTAACACGATCAAAACCCACCTAACAAGAGACCATAAGGCCGTTTTCAAAAGGCTGGCTACGGTGCAGCCCAGAATCGATTGTGGACTCAAAAAACCCGCAATCAAAGATAATGCCAAACTTACAGGCTCTGATACGTCCCCAAATACTAAGAAACAAAAGTTAGGGAACGCGACGCCAAGCGAGCCACCTAAAGAAATAGAACAAAAAAGGGACATACAAAACACTATCACAGATAAAGTGCCTAGCGACAACAATTCGGCCGTGCTTGTGCAGTTCGAATCTGCGCACCTTCAAACAGAGGAGCTCAATAAGGTACCTTTCAAGACGCCCTACAAGACGATCCCATTTAAGAAAGGCATTCGTACGGTACATCTAGATGTAGGGGGTGAACCTGTACCCACCAGAAACAGATTCGAGGCTTTAACAGACTCGGAACCGGACGATAACGATGACAGAAGTAGCGTAACTTCTTCGCAAGCCTCCACCGCACGTAAAGTGCACAAAAAGACAAAGAACAACCCTGTAAAGCCCCCCAAAACTACACCGAAAGCCCCTCAAAAGAAGAAACCGCCCCAACCCCCGCCTATCGTGATCAAAGGCGGTGCACAGGACCACAAGGTAATTAGACAGACCTTACACGATATGCATGTAGTAGATTACAACTTAAAGTACACTAAAAATTCGGTGATTATCTACTGCACGCAGAATAAGGATTGGGCGAACTTAAAACGATTATTCGAACGTGAAAGCATTGAGTTTCACTCCTATGCGGAAGCAAATCAGAAAACTCATGCGTTTGTATTAAGAGGGCTAGACGGTGGCTTCAAGACGGAAGAAATTTGCAACTTACTCGCCGAAGAATACGGCCTTACGGTCAAAGCAGCGTACGAGATGAAAAAGACTCGTGTTCCACTGTATCTAGTAGTGCTAGATGCTACAATCACTTTACGCAAACTAAACCAGGATTGTAGGCTCCTTTCCCATGTGCGCATTTCATGGGAAAATCGCCGAGCTACGAAAACAGTCATGCAGTGCAAGAGATGCCAAGGACACGGGCACCCAATGACGTACTGTCAAAGGAAATGGGCTTGCTCTAAGTGTGCAGGTCCACATCAAATCACTGAGTGCACTAGCAGCATTGTGAAATGTGCAAACTGCTACGGCGAACACAGGGCCATAAGCGTATTATGCCCTGTGTATCTTTTTAAGATACAACAAACACAGCCTGCCAACCCCCAGACAATGCAGGAATACAGGCCTGCACCTCCCCCCAGCAACCCTGCGTGGCAAGGGAACAAAGAATCCAGTACGACAGAAGAAGCTGCAAAGCAATTCCAACAGCAATTTCCCGCCCTCCGGAAAAGAGGACAGACCCAACAAAGCGCTCCTAAAAATACACAGGTTAGTCTTAATCAGGGTCAAGTCGATGCTAATAAAAACGTAAATATTAATCCTCAAATAAAGCCTCAAACATTAGATACAAATCACATTATAAATAACATGAATAATTTGCAAAGTGCCGTAAACCGTATAAACAGCCTCGTTAATTTCAATGAATTGTTGCGAGCGTTAAATGATTATGCAAACTTATTAGAGTCCTGCCAAGGGAACAAATTTGAAGTCTTACAGTCCTCAATGAGGTTCTTTACTGAGGACTTCAATGGCTATAACATATAGTTTACACAATGTCCATTAACGTTCTTTGTTGGAATTGTAATGGCATTCGCTCCAAACTCGGAGAATTTAAAAATTTCATTTATAATAATCCCAACTTTCATATAATATTTTTACTTGAAACTAACATTGATGCTAGTTTCAGGTTGAAATTTTACGATAGACAAGTCCTGCGCTTTGATAGGCCCGATCGACGCGGAGGAGGCGTGGCCTGTCTGATTCGCAGGTCAGTCCGTTATAAGCAGGTCCTGGGCCTGAGGACCGTCATTGAGCACGTAGTTCTCGAGCTTGACGGTGGCCTGCGGATAGTCGGAGCATATTCACCTCCGTGTCTCCGCCTCCAGGAAGAAGATGTTCTAGCTCTGCTGCCTGCTGGCAGGAAGACGCTCCTGTTGGGGGATATCAACGCAAAGCACGCAAATTGGCGTGGTTTTACCAACAGGAGTGGACGCTTGCTACATAGGTTAGTAGAACAAAACATTGACTTAGTCTATCATCAAACTCCCAATCCCACACACTATCCTGGTAACCGATTCAATCCATCGTTCCTGGATATTGCTATTACTCGAGGAATAACTAACGCTTCAGAGCTCCTAGAGCTGAATGAGCTCAACTCGGACCATCTCCCAATCAAGATTAGCCTACGCTCTAGGCTTCAAGTAGTGCAGGAAACCATCCTGTCCTATAGGAATCTTGATTGGAGGGAGTTCCGAGTGAGGCTTAGCCAAGCAACAGTTATTCCAAGACAAATAGACTCTATCCCAGAACTTGAGAGCGAGGTGCAAGCTCTAGTCACAAACATCCAGCGCGTCAGAGACGCAATTTGCCCTACTGTCATTAAACGTCCGTTTACTGACACACTTCCAAATCACATAACAGCCCTAATCACATCCCGTAACCGTATTCGGCGTAGGTGGCAACGAGCAAGGGTCGCCATAGACCGAGAACAGTTTATAGCAATGACCGGGGAGATAAAGGCACTCATTGCAGCCTACAGGAATGAGAAATGGATGGAATATGTCAATTCCATAAACCGTCATGATGGCTCGCTATGGAAGCTGGCCAGGCGCGTTCGCGGAGGCCCGCCGATTTTCCTGGAATTCTGCATCAAGGTGATGTAATAACGGATAACGTCGGGAAAGCAGAGGCCTTCGCTGACTACCTGGAGGGCATCTTTAGCGAGACACCAAATACGACTCCATTTCACGACACTGTAGATGCTGCAGTGGAAAACTTCATTTCCACAAAGTATCCTATCGCCCCGGAAGTGCTAAGTAAACTCTTAATAACTCCGCTGGACATCAAGAGAGTTCTTGCCCGCCTACCCGGAAACAAAGCCCCTGGTCCTGACGGCATTCCGTATGTTCTTCTCAAGAATATGCCGAATAAAGCCGTCATCCACTTTATGCACATTATAAATGCTATTTTACGCCTCCAACACTTTCCGCTACCCTGGAAGAAAGCGGTGATAATACTGTTTCCTAAACCGGGCAAAGATGCGAGGCTCACAGCCTCATATCGCCCAATTTCCTTGCTCGACACATTGGGCAAAGTAACTGAGAAGCTCGTAATGTCGAGAATGAATAATGTCGTTGAAAATCTGAAGATTTTGCCCCATGAACAGTTCGGCTTTCGCCGCGGCCACAGCACCACTATGCTCGCGGCGAAGGTCGCGCAAGACACGTTCAATGGCTTCAATGAAAGCAAGGCAACGGCATTGTTACTTCTCGATATAGAGAAAGCATTCGACAAGGTATGGCACAATGGGCTTATATACAAGCTTTTTGCTACTCATGGAATGCCACTACATATAGCATCCCTCATTGCGTCGTACCTTGCGAATCGCTCATTCTCAGTTCGTGTTCACAGCAATTTATCTGGTCCAAGGGGCATCAAGGCCGGTGTGCCCCAAGGAACAGTACCATCGCCGCAAATATTCAGTCATTTTATAGCTGACTTTCCATCACACCCCTCAACTTCCTTTGCCCTGTACGCTGATGACACTGTGATCTATTCACAATCGTCAGACGTACAGGTTGCAAAGCAAAATCTCACTCAACATCTTAACCTTCTAGCTCCCTATTATAGGGACTGGAAAATTTCCTTAAATGCGGCAAAGACAGAGCTAGGTATTTTGACACGCAAACGTAATGTTGACTTAGCGCCAATAGTAGTTGGCAACATGGCGATCACGCCGAAAGACCCAATCAAATACCTAGGGATAGTCTTTGACCGCAAACTCCTCTTCTCCAAGCACGTCGCGGCTATAAGGGCTAAAAACATCGCAACGCAAAAGACTCTAAATCCACTCATTCGGACCAGATCTTACATGAGCCCGACTAACAAACTCACAATTTACAAGACAGTCATCAGACCGACTCTTCTCTACGGGGCGCCTGTCTGGTGCTCGGTAGCAAAGACTCACCTAAAGCACATACAAACAATACAAAACAGATACCTGCGGGCGGCTTTCTCCCTGACACTATGGGACAGAGTGCGTGTTGCAGAACTCCACAACATGGCGAATATAGAATATGTCGACCAGCATATTAACAAACTTGCATGCAAGTTTTATGAATATGGTATTAGGGGGTCAGAACTAACCGCAGGTATAGCAAACATACGATACAACCAACTTCAGCGACCTAAACATGGACCATTATACAGACACACAGACCTATTCTATCAAGAATTACGACCGCCATAAATGGCAAACATGCAAGCAAAAGCATCATTAAGTATGAAATAACAAACATAACACATGAATACGAACAAAGACTGAGTAGACATACAAACGCAACATAACAACCAGCACAAATAAACGTTCGTAAATTTCGATCATCATAAGCGGTGTAATTCGATCGAATTCAACGCCGATGATCGAGTTTACGAAAAATAAAAACCGATGCAACAAGACAGACACGGGGAGGAGCCACCGGACCAAGTAGGTTTTGTGGGCGGAGTCTCCTCATGCCTACTTATACCAACAAGACAGACCGACTGACATCACTTACGCCACAG
>JAEQML010059150.1:0-29055 GCA_016904865.1 Pissodes strobi
CCTTCATCCTCGTCAATCGGGCTGCTGGGTGTCTCGGTCAACAGCAATATGTCATGGCATGACCATGTTGCTAACATCGCAAAATCAGCCTCCCAGAAGCTTGGTGCGCTATTTCGCAACAAAAAATTCTATACACCGCAGCAGTTGCTCTTGCTGTACAAAGCGCAAATAAGACCGTGCTTAGAATATTGCTCACATATCTGGGATGCCGCACCAAAGCATACCCTAAAGCTGCTGGATTCCATTCAGAAGAGGGCTGTGCGTCTCGTCGGCGATCCGGAGTTGACCCGGAATCTGGATAGTCTGGAACATCGCAGACATGTGGCCGAGATGTCTCTGTTTTACAGATACTTTCACGGCAGATGTTCCCAGGATTTGGCCCGCATAACCCCGCCCCTGGCAACTCCTGTCAGACAGTCTCGACAGACGGCAGGAGCGGACCAGTTCGTCGTACAACTAGAAACACCTAGAACATCGCTTTACCAGAACTCCTTTGTCTGGTGCACTGCATCACTTCCAGGACATCTGTTTCCCACTAATTACGACCTACAAATATTTAAGAACCGTGTCAATCAACATCTTCGCACACACACCGCTCGACGAGCGCCATAGGATCTCCCTTTAGTGTGTGTGCCAGTGCCATAAAAAAAAACCAATAATTAAATATAATTCTATTGTGTTTTATAATAGAACCTAAAACAATTTATTCCTATAACTAAACAAATGCGTAAGGAACATTTAACACAATAAATACGAGTTTTTTCCCTAACATCCTAGATTCTTACATCTGGTTGCTTCCTTATCATCGTCCAGCTCTGGCCTAAGGTCAAAATGATCCAACTGGATTTCGCGAAAGATCTTACTTCAATATTTTTTTTTTAGGAGACGTATTTGGTGTTGTTTAGCCCAAGAATGGTCCTCCTGATATCCTTTTTAACTTTGCAGTATCAAACATTCTTCCATATGCATTTTGAAATGAAGAGAATATAGGATTTCATTGTTGGGTATTCCACGACCTTCCTTATCGTATTTATATTCTAACCAAAACTAGTGGTTATTGAAGTTGTACCATAACGACAGTGGAAGTACTACTGCGTTGTCAAAAAGTGTCGTGAGGTGCATGTTTCGATACCTGGACAGCGTTGACCGTATAAGCCATATAACAGGACACGATACCCTCACGGGGACATTATAGGCCTTAGCCTTTCGTGGCCTGTGGCATCATCCCAAGCGTCCACTTTCGGGATTTTGTGAAAATTCGATAGTGTTCAACCATTTGATCCCTATGCAACTGTTATAAAGCTTGACCATTTCTTGTCTTTTAATTTCTACGTGATCGTTAGCTGCCTAAGTCTTATCTTTTTATCAAATCTTCATCGAAATTGCCAACGAAATTTCATCCCAAAACAACAGTTCCATTGTCAGTCATTTACATAAAAACTCCATTTTCACTTTCTTGCTGTTCTTTTTTGAAATTTCTTTGTCCATCTTCAGAGGTGGATTGCCAAAACGATTTAGTCACACAGTTTAAGCAGCGTGAGTTTTCTCATCAGAAAGGATTTCTAGAAGATTGCATGTTGAAATAATTGTCAAAATACAGGTAATATCCCTTTGGAATATTTTCAAAAAACTTAGACTATGGTTGCATCCAGACCAAATTTTGGCGGCATCTCCTAGTCAGATTCAGTCGCTGACCTCTGATAAATAAGGAAATCATAGGTAAGACCACTATGACCTCATAAATCAAAAAATTATTTAATTGAATAATTGACAGTTTTGCAGTGACTGGCACCACTTGCTCGCCGATAAAAAGTTTCTGTTCCATTTGTAACTTCACACACTTGAATAATACATCTCTGTTTCCTGCTCGGTTGTTCAAATTATTCAAGACCTGCAAGTTTTAACGCAGTTGAAAAGAACGATCGTATGTTATGGTCGTAAAAAGGCCCATACGGGATATTTTCTCCCAAAACATTCTAACTCTTGTAAACCTCAAACATGACATCATGATATGAAGGCCAACAAGACTACTTATTTGTTCAACATTTCACATCCTGAAATTTGTACTGTGTTGTCATGCATATATTAGTCATTTCCGCCGTTGTCGAAAATTTTCTGCAGGAATCTATCGCTAAAAGTAATCTACTGGATCAAATTTTCTAGACAAGTCATATCGGCTGGATTAGCTTGATTCCCAATATGAAATTTGAAACAATATCCTGTTTTCCAGATGATGTCGGCTTTCTTTGTCACTTCTATCGCTAAGATACGCCTAATTATTCGTGATACTTTTTTATTCGTACGCCCGCTTGAATATCCTGCTAATGCCCATTCTTTTCCAAAATGGTCTCATTCATCTTATCATTTTCTATAATTTTGACAGATAGATAAAGATAATAGTATTTCCGCATCTTTCGAATTTTCAGAACCAAAAAATTGTGAAAAAATACATTATACTCCCGATGTTCATGATAATGGACATGAATGCTCATATCGATTTAGCAAGGTGTATTATTCGAAAATTAAGTACGGAAAAAGTAGTAAAAATTCAACAAATAATGCTTACGTTTTGAGAACGTGACGCTTCAGCCATGACGCTTACCTTTCTAGGCTATTTTTTAGTACCCGAGTATTTTCACAGATTACGTCAGGCGCGTCAATTAGGTTCATTGTTATAGGCCATTATTCATACACAGATAGTCATTTTATGACCATTAATATCAAAACCAGCAAAATAATTATATTAATTCATTTTAAGGTGGATTTGGAGGTGGTTCAGCTGGAGGATTTGGAGGTTCGAGTGGAGGCTCAAGTGGAAGCTTCAGTGGCGCTGGTATGTGGATTATTTATAAGAGCATTTTAGCAGTAAGAGATAATACTTAGGTGTGTAATGCGATGATTAGCTTAATAATAATTTCAGGAGGCCATGGAACTGGTGGTGGTCTTGGTGGGGGCGGAGGTAGTGGACTGGGAGGTGCCGGAGGATATGGTGCAGGAGGTGCAGGAGGGCACGGAGGAGGATTAGGAGGTGGACTTGGGGGTGGCCTTGGAGGGGGAAACGGAGGCGCAACAGGTAATATTTCAAGTGCATTTCTTAAATTACCACTTACATTTGACCTGTGATGGAAATGTTCTCCCTTCTCAAATGTTTGTTTATTATTTTTCTTGAACTCCCTGGAGAAGTCACCTTTGAATCTTTTTAAACCACGGTTCTATTCAATAACTACATACCTACCTAATGTAAGGTATTTAAATACAGTTACAAATGATGTCCACTCTTACATAGTCAGTGGTGATCTGAATATTCTAATGTCAGTTATTTCTTTTAGGTTCCGTAATCATAACTGGCGGACCTGGTTTAGGCCACGGAGGTGGCGGTGGCCATGGAACCGGCGGAGGATTCGGAGGCGGAGGAGCCTCTGGAGGTGGTTTTAGTGGAGCAGGCTCTAGTGGAGGCGGACTTGGTGGATCCAGTGGTGGTGGATATGGCGGCTCTAGTGGAGGCGGATTTGGAGGATCAAGTGGAGGTGGATTTGGTGGCTCTAGCGGAGGTGGATACAAAGGAACAAGTGGAGGGCATGGAGGAGGTGGAGGCCTTGGAGGAGGAGGTGGCCTTGGAGGAGGTGGAGGATTAGGCGGTGGTTCAAGTGGAGGAGGATTTGGAGGATCAAATGGAGGTGGATTTGGAGGTTCTAGTGGAGGTGGTTATGCGGGCTCAAGTGGAGGCAGTTTTGGAGGTTCAGGAGGGCACGGAGGAGGATTAGGAGGTGGAAGTGGAGGAGGCAGCGGTTTAGGAGGAGGTGGAGGCCATGGCGGTGGATTTGGAGATGGAAGCGATGGCGCCACAGGTACCTAAATAATTATACAATTCAAAAGCATGTATTGGATTTTTCCGTATGTTTAAACTAGAGATGGGGCGTGACAGCAATTTTCAGTCACGGTAGTGATCAGTGACCGTTCCCCAAAAATCACGGTCTAAAAAACCCGTGACTCAGTCACGTCCGTGATTTTGATTTTTTCAACTACTGGATATATTTAAATGCTCCTAAGTGTTATCGCCGTTTTCGTTTACCGATGGGTGATTCGTAGTACACATATCGACAATCCTTTAATAAAAAAGCGGAGTACATAAAGCATTAACAAAGAGGAGCTGTTTTTTTCGCTTCACGTCGGCATGCTTTGATCAGCCAACGGCCGGCACCTGCGGCAAATAGTAAATAGTCTCAAAATAAATGTAAATAAACATAAACCATTAAAATTAAAATTATTTTTATTTCCTGTAGAACGCTTTGTAATGCATTTATTTTTATATTACCTTTGAAATACAATAATACATGTTACTTTGTTTTTTTTTAAACTTAATAAAATTTTGGCAAATATTTTTTAACCACAAGTGTCTGGCTGGACCGTGAACCCTGACTTGATCGTTGGAAAAGTCTACAGAATAAAGATATATTTATTCTGTAAACTGTGTCGTTGGTATATCTAAAAAGAACGTTTCCAGAACGGAACTAACGCATAGCAGCAGTCGAATGTTGTCGAATTAGCGGCAGCGTTTAAATATATCGACACGGTCACGCCGCGCCTCTGTAGTTAGCCAGTTCGCAGTCGCGATTATCACTTACAGATTCCTTAGTGTACGAACGGGGAGAACCGTGATTTCTAATAAGTTGTCACGGTGACCAACCGTTCCGAGTTCAGGCGCCGTGATAAATCACGGTACGTGAAATCACGATCCATCTCTAGTTTAAACCCTTACACTGAGAGATATGTATTCATAACATTTGCACAATTGTACGAAATATTCACACAAATTGTGTCTGAATGTATACTTGACACAATTTCTGTAACAAAAATGTATAAGATCATGCACAAATACTTAACTGTTTTGAATTTGTAAATAATTGTAGACATGCAATATTTGCCGTCTTGCATATTTTTTAAAATATTTTATTTCATAATGCATTTCATTATGCCTCCTTTTTTAAAAAAGTTGCACTATATAATAGGCATAATTAGTTAAAAAGTATGCACAACAGCAATATTAATTTTGCACAATTTTTCAGAAATTAAAAACAATTATGTATGCACATTTATTGCAGAAACTGTGTCAATGACACATTCAGACACAATTTGTGCGAAAATTTCGAACAATTATGCAAATTTTTTTAAACGTTTTTTTACCTTACAACTGACTGATAAATGTCTTCAATTTTTTTGCATAGTGTATTAAGAAATAATATCAAAATCATTATACCTCTGAGTGAATCTAGAGAGATTATTTTAAGCCATACAAAATTCGTATGGCTTGTCATGAATCGTTAGGATTTCTTATCAAAAGAAATACATGGGCATAGCAAATCTAAAAAAAATTGACATTTTGTTTTTTTTAATGGAGGCCTATGTTTGTTTAATTTTTCGGATCGTCAAATCGTTACGCATGCCAGATTAGGTTTAATAACCTATGCCAAGTTTGTGATCAGAAGCCAACGCAGTATTCGATAAATTAACCGTTATACAAAGCAGAGCGATCTTAAAGAAAACACTAAATGATATTTTTTGACTATATGATACTTATTTTTATATAATCACACACCTTTCTACCCCTCTTGTCCTTATGCGCGTCAGCAATACTTTAATTTGGCTTCTGTGATTTCAAAACAGTTCATTCAAATAATTTACCTGTAAATAATAATTTTCCCTTACTACAGGATCCGTAATTATAACTGGAGGACCAAGTGGTGGTGGTGGTCATGGAAGTGGCCTTGGAGGTGGTCTTGGGGGTGGCCTTGGAGGTGGTCTTGGCGGTGGCCTAGGAGGTGGTCTTGGAGGTGGCGGGGGACATGGAGGTAGTTTTGGAGGCTCAAGTGGAAGTAGCGGCGCATACGGAGGATCCGGCGGCCTTGGCGGAGGAAGTTCAGGAGGTTAATTTAATTTTATAATTCTCTACACATTTTAGTCATAAGTCAGTATTTTTCATATTATAATAATTTTGTGCTAGGACTTTCAAAATTGATATATTTCAGTAGATAAATTTCGCATCCATATCAGCCCTTCAAACTTATATACCTACCTGTATGGGTCAAATAATGCTTTTACGAGTTGACAGTTTAATTTCTGTCTACTATTAATAAATGAGAATATCATTTAAGATGTGAAATGTGTTGTTCATTTGCGTAGCTCAGATTTTTTGAATTAACCAGCCTTCTTTGATCTAGGATTTGGAGGTAGTAAAGGAGGCAGTGGAGCTTTCGGAGGAGGCGACGGTGGTGCCGGAGGAGGCTTCGGAGGAGGTTAGTACGATCTAACAATAATAAAATTGACATCATACGTAAATTTAAAATATTTTCATAGTTGAGAGTGATTCAGATGCGAATAATTTTTTAAGAGGTTATTGCTTAATTGCAATCAAAGGGAAGGAGAAAGGGAGGGAAGGAAAAATGGAGAGAAAGGGAATAAATCGAAGAATTTGTAATTATCTATCCTTATCTAATAAAACAAAAATGAAATGAAGCAGGCCACGGGCAGCAGTCCGCGGCACAGGGCGCGGGTAGCGTATTCAGTGTTGCCAAAATTTTAGTGAATGTTATATAACTTTTTTATTTTTATAATACTAAACGAAAATATTATTTAAAATATTGTATTCAATTCGCTTTTCTGTTAAGTTTCTAATATAATATTTAGAATCCTTTAAGTAGCATAGAATTTTCTAGGCCGTTTGCCTTATACATCGTTTTATGTTTTAAAAATGGAAAATAAATATATTTTTAATATTTTTTATAAAAATCAACGGGAGGGAATTTTTCATATAAGTGGAGGGATAACGATTAATTAAAGTTTGGTAACACTGGGCGTATTTGATCATCTGCATTCTGTAGTCCCGCAGCTTCTGTAGCGCCGCAGGACTGTACAGTGCAATTATTATCCGATTATCCGTTTTTTAGACACGGACAGATAGCATTTTTGTGTAGTAGTATATATTTTTTGCGTTTTGCTGTTGTTTTTAATTTTTTTTTTCACAATTTTGTTTGAAAATTCTGAGCACCCCCGAAACTCCCTTCCCCATGGGCACGCTACTTTCATACTCTATCCAAAATTGTTTTCGAACAATTGCGATTGAAATTTTTGAGACTTTATACATTGGGAAGAACATAATATACATAGTTCCATTTATTGCAAAATCCGTTGCTCTTTGAACTTTTCTCTCTCGCCGATATAGCCGAAAACCGGCTTTTCGTCACAAAGTAGAGTATTCAAAACTAAGAAAGAAACGGATTGAAAAATAATAATAGGAATATTAAATAGTTCCCAACAGAAGCTTCTGAAAAGTAGAAGGATAGATAGAAACTTTAATGAGAACAGAAATTGTTATCAATCTTGCAATAAATCAAACCGTTTAGATTATAAATCTTTAGGCACACATAATACAATGAATTATGGAAATTTAAAATATATTAAATGTTCCATTACCAAATGAAACTTTATCTCATGTCGTTTTTAATGAAATGTTTCAGCTATAGTAGTAAACCAAATATTTTTAACTCTCAAAATCCATAATAGATCCACACTCGTATAAACCAATGGCCTTGGGTAAAGAAGGGTTTTAGGGCGGTCAATTTTTTATCAATACTCTTCAATAGGTGAGGTTTTTGGTTAGCTATTATATACTTTAAAAAATCACTACAGTTACAAAATTTCGAAGAAAAAATCGGAGGTGAGAACATGAACATGAGACTACACATAACTTATGGGCATCCCGAAAATTATGATATCCACAAATGGACAAGTGTAAAATGTAAAATTGCAGCGCTAACATGTAAATGAGCAATGACATATTCAGGCACATGCCTAGGGATATGTGTCAAATCTAATTAGCCTTGGGTCTCTGGCTAAAACTCCAAATAAAAATATTTCCATAATATTATAAAGGTATTCCGTGCAAAAGTGCTGTGAAGCAGAAAATATCATGAGTTTGGCACCCAAAATGAATATGGGCCTCATATACTTTGGAAATCGTAGATATACAATTAATAATTCTAGCCTAGACGATTGTCTTATATCATAAATACAATGGTTCAGACGATCACAGTACGTGTATCGACCAATTTGGTCGATGGTACGTGGAAGAAAAAATTTACTTACTTATTAGTAATAAAAATAGGAGCGCATCCACCATTCTGTACAGGGTGTCCCAAATTCGAGCCTCATCATTGGAATCTCGGAAACTAGAAGATATACGAGGTCGGTTAAATGGAGGCAAAGTTGCGCAATTTGATCCTAATCAAAATAATACCTTCTAAGTTTAACAATTCCGAATACTTCGGAAAATTTTTGGAAAAAACCGAATATTCGCGATTTCATTTTTATTTTTTTATGACTCTATTTGAATAGATATAGCAAAATAAATTTCACATTTTCATTGCTCCTTGTTCTGTTCTTCAACAAATAATAAATCACATTATCATAGTTGTATAGCACACTCTTCGAAAAAATCATTGTAATGATTTCCTGGTAAGATCTTACCAAAAAACTGTTTTCTGTCTCTCTCTAATACATGAGTTTTTATGAAAAATGCCATTAATATAATTTTTTCGAATAATTGCGATACATGATTGATTCTGGGACCTTAGAAGCTCTTAAAGTCCGTAATAAAAAATCCAGGGCCGGGTTTAAAAAAAAAGTTGATGATGGCAGCTCAAAGACGAAACGTCGGTTTGAAAATCTGATAACACCATCTTGTAAAAAAGAAAAAGTAGCAATGAGAATGTGAAATTTATTTTGTTATATTGAAATAAAGTCATAAAAAAATAAAAATGAAATCGTGAATATTCGTTTTTTTCCAAAAATCTTCGGAAGTGTTCGGAATTCTTAAACTTGTAAGGTGGCATTTTGATCAGCATCAAATTGCGCAACTTTGCCTCCATTTAGCCGACCTCGTATCTCTTCTAGTTCCCGAGATCCCAATGATGAGGCTCGAATTTGGGACACCCTGTTCAGAAAAAATATGCCTGTTAAGGTGCTGTCCAATAGAAAATGTTGTATTACTACACAAAAATAGTAGTTATGGTAAATACTTTATCTCGCTAAATTATAAATATCAAAACTGTATAAGAAATAGCATTTACCTATCAAGCTCATAATAGGCGTACAAATAATATTTAATAGTGTGCACTTGCCTCAAACGCTATAGACATCGATGTTTAAAGTAAATTTTTATCTCTAAATCTCCCATAAAATCGGCAGAAACCACTGATTTTCGTTTGAAAATGTCCAAATTCTCTGGTCCTGGGTCATTTTCCCGGGCTCAAGCCATTTTAAATGAGATTTCAGTCAAATAAATCTTCTTACTTATGTACCGCAAATACTGTACGCACCGCCATGCTAAAAGTGGAATTTTACTTCGAAATATGCCATAAAAGCAACACCACCTAGTTACCAAACAATGCAAAAATTTTCCGATACTGACCCATTTTCTAGCTTCAAACCGATTTCGAAGAGATTTCAGGCAATTAAATGTATAAATCTACATAATATTTTAACCTAATAATATGTCATAATATTGGAAGAAATATTTCTTTAAATTTCCCGTAATGCATCAAAAGCAAAGCTATCTATTAAAACCCTTAAAAATGTCTTGAAATGGAAAACTTGTGAATGTTTAACGATTTTCTGCATATTTCCATTTAACATCGATTTTCTCGTATTTGCCGATTTAGTACGGAAAATGTTATAATGTTTTTTATATCAGATTTCTGATATTCTGATTAGGAATCTGGGATTAGTTTTTTTGAAAATAGCTATAAGTATTCAAGGTATAAAAATGTAAATGAGGCTTTACATTAAAAAAATCAAAAGCTGGCATTTTTCAGGGTTAAGATGTTCTGATGTTCATCTGTAAGGTATACCTACACTTAATATTTTTTTCTACAACTGCGCTAATATACACCAGTTCGGTGATTTGAACATTACCGAACTAATGCTATAAAAAAGGTAAGGAGATGAATAATTTTGTATTAACATGGAGACCATGCTTTGTCACCTTGAATTTTGCAACATGACTTTTTTTAAATGACGGAAATGCGGCTTCTCTTATGACAAAACGCAAAGAACAATTTGATGAATTTATTTTTTTCCGCACTCATTTCTGTCATTAGGGCCATTAGTCCCGAGCCTTCGATCCAATATCAAGTGGCGAACAAAATGTGCGACCTAAAAATCCTGCACAGTTTTTAAAAACTAATATATACGTACATATTATTCCTCTTGAAATAAAAAACAAGCAAAAAATAATAATTTAAAACTGAATAAAAACTATATTATTAATAACATATTTAGCTCAAAATAGTACCAAAAATATCAAGTAAGGGTGCCGAGGAAAAGCGTGAATAATAATTATTTTTCAGAAGTCATATGGGGATCCAAACATTTGTTAGGGCCTATTACATGAATGAAAATCGAAACTGAGCACTTCACTTTTAATATTCTTTAATATATTCACGATTGTGGAAAAAAGGTATGTAATACGTACGCAAAACGCGACTTCGTTGTTCTTGCTCACCTCCCGCTCTTTTACAAGTTTCATGGGCGAGCGACAAAAAAGTACTTGCCGCACTTATTACAAGATATACTATTATCCTTGATGATGATCATGATGCCATAAATGAAATGGTTAAGTATATTAGTTATCATCAGATGAGATCTTGAGAAACCTACAGTATGTCTATGTTATTAGCGAATGGTTTAAAGATGGAATATATTTAGAATATCATAATTCAGACAATGTTATGATACGATATTTAGCATAATATTTTTTTAAGGTGGAGGTGGAGGCGGAGGTCTAGGAGGTGGCTTAGGAGGAGGCGCAGGACAAAGCGGTGGCGGATACGGTGGAAGTGGCGGACTCGGAGGAGGGAGTGGAGGACACGGTGGAGGTTATGGACCTGGAGGTGGATCTGGAGGCGCTGGCGGATGTTCTGGAGGATGTGACGGTGGTGGAGGAGGGAAAGGCGGTGCCTATGCGTCAGCTAGTGCTTCAGCTTCAGCTAAAAGTGGAAGCTAGTAAGCATTTACATTAAACCACCTTTTTAAATTATTTCTACACGCATATAAGTGTCATTTATTTTTGTTTGGGCTTACCAATTAATACAATAATTAAATAGTTATTATTATTTAATCTTTTATGGTTTCTGAATTTTTAGATTAACATAAAAAAAATTAATGTTTCAAATATTTTTTTTTCTCTGTTGCAGTACTTGCCGTGCATGTACGGTTATTATGGAATATCGATCTAAGTACTTTTAATTTATGTTAACCGCAAAGTAAATATCTATATTTTTCCTGTAAAAGACATAATTTTTCGCTCAACATTTTATGCATGTATTGTGATCTATATTTTTTGAGGTGGATTCGTATTTCAGGTACTTATTATTTACTATTATTATAAAGTAGGTACCTCATCACGAAACCAAACATCTCTGAATTAATTCTCAGCGAAGACGAGGCTAGAAAAGATAGTTGATAGTTCTGACAGTTTATGCAAACTGAGTCTTTAATTCAAAATGAATTTGTTTTCTATAAATTTTGCAGCGAAAATCGAAAAAGCGGCAGTTGTGATAATGCTTTTTTTTGTTTCAGTGGAAAATAAGCTTTGATGTAGATCTAAAGGACCGCATAACATCTGAAAATATAAATTAATGTGCGACTGTGTGATTATGCTTTAAGTCTTTTTGAAATAAAGTATTTTTATAATATCGAAGTTTTTTTACAAAATTTATCATTTAATAAAGGTAAATGTTTAGTTTAGTAGACAGTAAACTCGGCATAAATATTGGCGCGTGTTACATTATCCTAAAACGCTATCATCTACCCAGTGCGATGTACCATTTTTTTTTATTATGCTACTCTTGTAAATTAACATGGTAGGGCTTTGTATGGATAATGAATGAAAATTCGTTATTTTTAAATGTATGAGAAAATATCCACAGCGGAAAGTTATGGAGGATTTTAGGGCCGCTCGGAAAACCTTATTATAAAAAAAGAATTGAATGCGTGCTGGATCAAACGCCCCTAAAAGTATGTTCTATTTAACAAGAAAATAAGCTCAAAGGTAATACATTTTTAGTTTGCCAAACATATTCTCCAAATGTAACGCAAATCTAAAAGTAAATATGTATGTTTCAAAATTAAAAACGAGCCTGTTATTTGAAATAAATCAAATTTTCTTCAATTATTGAATTTTAATTTAGATATTTTTTCATAGGCCTCAACTACTGTTGTTACATGTCAATTTAGCATGAGAACATGTAACAGATAGAGGTCAAATAAAGTCAGTTATTACACCTTTAATCCTAGATCTATTACTAGACTACGAGACTACTTACTCGTTTGGATCCTGCCTTTTATCGAGCTGTTAGAGGAATAGATTGAAAGCACGGTAGTTATATACGTAACTTGATTTTTCTATGTTTGATATCACTGGCTTAACATGTAATCAGTCAATAGATCGTACCGTATTCTGCCGCTTGCTATCGAGAAAAACATCTAAGTTATAGGCTGTATAGTAACGCAGTTCAAAACGTTCAATTAAATTACTTAGGGGTACCTTTACGAATAATTTCCTTTTCGGCGACAATATACATTAAAAACCGCCTCTTGAATGTCAGAAACATTGGTTTTGGGATTTTTCGGTTATTAATCCTGAGTTTGTTTTAATATTTTATAGAGAAAAGTTAAAATTCAATCAATGTTTACTTTTGATATAACCCTCAAACAATAACAATAAATCGTGTTAGAGTCACGAAGTCACAATTAAAAATAAGAATTGTTGATTGGCTATGTACGAATGTAATAAATGAAAGGGATATTCTTGGAACGTTGCCAGATGTTATGTTCGCTGATCATTGGTCGTGCGATTTTGGCGTGGTTACGATTTAGGCCAACAAGAAAATATATAATTAATCGATATGCTACCATTAGTTTGTGATTAAACGACTGTTTTTCGCTTTCGCTTTAATTATACGCAGTCAGGATGTGTTAGTAAATGCGTGTATTCCCTAACTTGGCAACGTCGCTCGAATTGCTTCGCAGATGTTTCAGCAAGAAACATCTGCGTAGTTTAAAGTACGTTTAGGTCCGATTGATCGCAAATTTTTGCGTTGAACAGATTACGGAATGATTTAGTTGTTGGTTGTTTGGTCATTGTCCATGGTGGAATTATCGTTGGATTTATTTGTCCTACCAGCAATGCATAATATCATACAGCGTTAGATATGTTTCATTGCATATTGCAGATGTTAGTAAATTTGGCGACAACCGGCTGGTAGTATTTTGCGTAGATTGCAGGATAGTGTAAAGCGGGCCTGTGGGTCGATTTTTTTCTAGGTTTTTAACATTGAATTTCATGATCAAGGTGGCCGTTTTTGACCAGAGGTCATTCTCTTTCTTCGGTAAACCCTGCGTATGCCTGATAAAAAGTTTAAAAATTTTTAAATCACCCTAAGGGGGATTATACTTATTTCGGGTTGAAAGTGGCATAGTTGCTGAGTTGCTGTAGTAAATTACTTGACTGTGGACTGGATGGACTTTGCCTGAAGTCAAGATTTCTGTTGGTAGCTTGCCACGTGCAGTGGATTATGGAACAAAGTACGCCGCGCCGTTTCCTTCCTCGAGGAATGCCGGTAGGAGAGAGAGCGTTGCTCCCAATTCGTCATTACCATCCAAAAACCTCTCTGTTGTTAGGTAAATAAATATGCATATCCTACATTTTGTACATTCTCATTTATTTTCTGTACAGGGGGATTTATTTAATCAGGGTGTAAGTTACTATATTATAGTTTCTTAACGGGTCTCAGAAGGGACTGAAATACTGCATAATACTGCTATATAGAGAGTGTTACTTTTGAAAATTTACTAATTCTTGCACGTAAATCATGCAATATCGACAAGCAAAAGATAACTTAGGCCTGGAACAGGCATAGCATGACTAATTATACTCATTATTTTTACAAGAAGTAATATGCTGGGGAAAACAAGCGTATTGAATAATGGTTCATGATACCGTCTTCGGTATGTTATTGCAGTCGAGCACTCCTAGCTGATTCTTTGTCTTTATGGGCACCCGTAGTGTATAATACAGTTTAATGTTGTAAAAAGTTGAATATAATCCTTGTTAAATTTCTTTTCTACCTTGAATTTTGCTTATAAGAACTTGTAAAGTCCTACATAAGCTTAGTAAATTTAGATTTAATATTAATGACTTATATGGAGCAAGCAATTTTTGGTTTGGAGTGAGCTTTGCTTGGAGAGAGTTTAAGTAGCTAACCAAGTAGCTAACAGTCAATATGGTTGGTTGTGTTTCATTGGTACCGACTGCAGCCATAGAGGTATGGACATTACCTTAATTGCTACTGAGAGTTTATGGGTCCCAAGGTGCTTAGCAGTTTTAGTCCACGTGCAGAAGGCCGCAGGTGATATCGGCGAAGACCAGTAAATATAAGTTTAGGTTATATTTGTGATCTTTCGGCATAATGTTATTGGCGTGTTATTGATATTTTCCAGCGTGTATTAGATAGCGTGTTTTTGATATTTTCCAGCGTGTATTAAATTGCGTGCTGTTAGTATTTTCCAGCGTTGCATCATATCGCGTGTTTTTGTTTTCTGCGTGGTATTGATATAACTATATTCGGAACTGTATCGGTGTAACCACAGCTTACCAATGCAAATCTAATTAATTGCAGTATTTACTAGTGTGGATTTTTTAATGCTCATAGTGTTTTGTTATAATACATTTCTTACTCTTGCAATTTGATTGATATTGTCTTAAATGATCAACATTGTCGAACTAATTTATTGACTATCCAGTTATAACAATTTTACATAACGGTATTTAATGATCTAAATCAGTAAGGTTTATTTATGTACAACTGCGAGTCGTCTACCATGGTAAACGCGCACAAAGTTTAGTGGCTACTTTTAGACGGATAACTCTTAATTACTAGTTGATGAGACGATAGATGCCATATGTATATTGTGATTATTGATTAATTTGTTGAACTTGGTTTTGATCTTTCGTAATCATTTGATAATTTATTGTTACTTCCGTTATAGCTAAACGTGCCTAAAAATTGTTCGATCATTATTTATCTATTTCACTTCTATTAGAACGCAATTTAATTAAAATTACTGTCTGTATGTATTCGCAACTGATCTAGTTCGATATTTATGAGCATATAGGTACTATTTGTTTCCAATTAAGCTCTTTTATTTTTTTCTATATATTTGTATCATTTCTAAATTGGAAGAGATATGACAACACGTTAACGTCAACCTAACGAACGCCAATAAATTTAAACCTGCTCGAACGTTACCGTCTTTTATTTGCTCTGAAATACCTTAACCAAACAAGTGTAGTTAATAGTCGTCTGGATTTTAAATCGCCCTTGTGTAGCTGATAGTCGTCGATTTTGGATTGCCCTTATGGATTCTTAAAACCGAGGATCTTCTAGTTTGGGTCTGCGGATTTGGTTATTTCAAACTGGTGGCGCCCCAGGCAGCAGAGTTACGTCGAATGACGTGATAATTACGTCATAGCCGGACCATAATGACGTCTTAATATGACGTAAAAAGACGATAGGAGCACGTCACAATGTCACAGCCGATCGACGTCATTTAATGACGTTATTTCACGTCAGGATCGGACGATATATTACGCCAGGATATAACGCTATTTTACGTCAGGATCTAACGATATTTTACGTCAGGATCTACTTCATTTTGACGTCGGGATTAACGGTGTATTCCGTCAAAATCGACGTCTCGGAACGTAACATGATCCACCATTTTGGGGATATAGCTCTAGCAAGGATCGGTGTCTATATATTATAAGGCCTGATTTTTCCCAAACATGAGTGCAAAAAGTATTGAAATGGGAAGTAGAGAAATCAGGATAATTTTACTTAAAGGCATTGAATGTTTTATGAAGTTTAGTAAATAGTATTGTATATCAAGCACTAATTATTGTAATGCTCGATATATAACACTATTTACGAAACTCCATTAAAAATATAATGCTGTCATTAAATTTCAGCCTTAAGTAAAATTATATTCTCATTTCAATACCTGTTTGGGAAGATATCAGGCCCAACATTTGGATATAGTCACAAATCCTTTCTTGTTATAATGCAAGCCCCAAAATGACAGATCATATGTTATGTCCCATTGATTTTTATCGAACTTACATTATCCATACAAATTGTTAAGGACAAAATTATCCAACCTTTATTTCAAGTAAAACATATTTTAAGGATTTAACAAAATGTTTATTGTCTAAGTTTACCCAAACAAAATACATACATTTTACAATAATTATTACTTTCCAAAAATAAATGTATTTATAATAACCAACTTTAGCAACGTACAGCTATAGTTACTAGTATGTATTACACGTTAATACACAACAATCTAAATCCAAAAGCGGATTGTGAATGTTTTACTTTATTAACTTATATATTATTAATACTTGAGCTATTCTAAAATATTTATAGACACATATACTACCTTGGACGTAAAAGTTTTCCCACAACTTAAGTTGAATGAAGCAATGGAAACGCTACGAAACTGGTATTAGAATTATAAGGAAGTAATATACACTTTGATTCAATATTACCGAGTTTACACGTCGCAATTTCTGACAAAGTATTAACAACATGAATATCTAAGCTCTGAGAAGAAAATGGGTATTCATACAAAGGATAGTAAGGCTTAACAAACTGTTTACAAACTAAAAATACCTCGTTATTTGAAGTTTGTATAATATTCTGAATTTGAATAATATGGCCGCATTTTGTAAGAAAATAAGAATTTGCGCTAGAATGGGAGTAAATGTAATATTCGACATTTTTGTAACACATTTTTTTATACTGCTTATAAGAACAATTATTTAAATTTGGTACCGGACCATTCTGATGTTCAAAAAAAAAGGCAGTTTGTGGAAGAATGGAAATTTTGTTATTAAATTCTTGAAGTTCTGTAAGCCTTCTATGAATTTGCTGAATAGTGTTAGTAGGTGACCTTATTAATTTTTTTAGTTTACCTAAAAAATTTTCATATATAAATGCAGATATAGAGTCCAATGCACCATAACGTCTCACATCATCTGTTATATGGCGAATAATATGTATATTATAAATCATATACTCTAAGCCATATATATGTCTGCAATGAACAACAAATTGCTTCAGTACCTCTTCAGGAACATTATAACCATGATTTTGTATATGTTTAGGAGATACTAAAATAGAAATAGCATAATGAAGTAAAACAAAATGTTCATATACAGACTTATCAGTTTTTTGCAGCAAAACAACAGGACCAATATACAGCAAAAAAGTTCTAAACTCCGTTGCTTTCCAGTTAGACAATTCTTTAAGGCTCCTTGGTTTTCGATTAAATTCTTTTGGAATATAAGTTCTTAAATTTACTAAGTGCTGAGATATTTCATCAACACTCTGTGCTCTTAATCGGACATTTAATGCTCCACCCAACCATGACTGCAATAATTTTCGCATAACACCCAAACAAACAGAGTGCATATAGGTTGTTACTAGACCTATATTTAAAGCAGCCAATGGAGATAAACCAATATGATGCTCCCCATCAAGTTGTAATCGGAATGACTCATCTGTTCTCTTTGGAGCATTTACTCCAGGCAACACAACCCTTCCATTGATATAATCACCCACTTCTGTACAACGATCACAAGAAGAGTAACCACTATGTGATTTCGTACTTTTAATAAAGGATCGTGCTGGAGCATCACAAATAAAGCTGTGGATTATAACTTTGTATGTTACACCATTGTAAATAAATCCGTTTCTTAAAAAATCCAATAACTCGTTTATAAAATCGTCTAAAAAATCACTAAGGGATGATGGTTTCGATTTTCCTGAAAATAAACCTATCATAAAACAACTCGATACCACATTTTCATTTTTTAGGTGACCAAGGATGGGCCAAAACTGAACATTAGAACTACGAAATAATGGGAGTCCGTCAATATTAAATGATATTTTAAATTCTTTAAATTCATTACTAGGATTTTGTAAAACAAACTGTTTCAAGTTAGTACCTAACCCATGGTGATAGTAGTATCCATTGCCCAATTGCTTATAAATGGTTTTTTTTTGGTGTTTTTAGTAAAGTTCGAGCATCTACTGGTAATTCCGGATGAATCGTACTGAGAAAGGATAACAGGCTACTAACTGTAGTATGTGGTACTTGGTTTTGAAGGGCCCATTTTCTTAATTCACATTGTAAATAAATACTGTTAGTGTCCTCTTCAGAATTTATTTGAGCAGAAGAGTGCAATTTATGTTTTTCATTGGAATTTGTCGCCTCAAGAAAATTAAATTCTTCTGAACTCAAGTTGTTCGTTTCGTCTTCTGATGCACTACTTGAGACTTCAATATCAGAAGAAGTTTAACTTTCTTGATATAAAACAACTGCATTAGTCTCAAGTAAAGAATAATTGTTCATATCACTTTCTGAATCTTTTGTTATACTTTCCACATCCCTGGCAATTCTTCTATAAATTTGGCGGCTAGTTACGATACTTTTATATTCTCTAGACATGATTTTTTTAAATGAACTTAAAAATAATCTACTTAGGTATGTACCTACTACCTACTCAATACACTCAAGTTACGAAAACTTTTACGACCAAGGTTTATTTTTTTTAAATAGCATTTAAAAATATAACGGAACTAATATGAACACTCACACACAGGGCACACGACTATTTTTTGTTTTTTAGTCTTTGTGGAGCGTGCTTCAACCACAATTTTATAAATCCTTCAATCTGTTGCTCCGTGGTGGACGAACATTTAGATTGCACAGCAGCTAAAATGATACATATTTGATTACCTATATAATTATAGGACTTCTTTCATTAAAAAAGAAGAATGCAACATATGAAAAATAAACTCAAAATTATCATGTTGTCACCATGTCTACATCTTCCAAGACAAGAAGTTCAAGGTGCATGAGGAAAGACCTAACTACTTTTGACATCACCAAATTTCGGTGACAAATATAAAAATATGACTACAGAATAAGAAAATGCTTTAAATAAACATTTTTGAAACATTAATCTCTCAAACTAACTTCGTTCAATATAACATGATATAATTTTTAGGCATTTTTGCTAGAAAATTTAGAACAACTGACCAACTGACATGATGTCCTAACAATTGTTCTTAAAATTCGTACATTATTTTAAAATTTCCTGGGCCTCTGAAAAAAATCAGACATAGAAGAAGAGTACAACAAAAATAATATCAAATTCCTATAAAAAAAATATTTGACGAATTTTTTAATTTTGACCTCTAGCCTGTTAGGAGTAAATTGTTTTGTTTTACTCTTCAGTTTGTTCAAGAGCATATTATAATAAAGTAAATAATAAATAGCTACAGGTTACTTACCAACTATAACAGTTTTCAAAATAAGATTGCCAAAAGCTTTCTTAGAGTTTCGCTTTCCAAAAAAGCTATAATTGCTGGCAATAGAATCTGTTAGTAAGCTTCTCAAAATCTTGTTTGTTTGGTAGAGGGGCTCGCTTCCATCACCAGAAAAATATGAAATCTGAAAAGCAAAATCTTTAGTAATACTGCAAAAGACTAATCCAATCCAAGTAGGCTAAAATCTTTATCTTTTGTTAAAAGGCATTTTAGTAAGACACTATATTAATGTATATGTGTCTATATGTGCTATGGTGTGCAGATGTATGTTTATGCAATGTACGTTTGCCTGTCAATCTGTGAGTTTTTCAGTGCAGTTATCATATAAGTATTATATATAATATTACTTTTAATAACAAAACTTCAGGTAACTCTGTTTTGGCAAACCTAAATTCCCTAACTACACATAGGTATATATATCATATAAGTAATGATATTACCAAAGATTAGGATACACAAATTCAAAGTACATTATACAAATCATACATACCAGCTCATCAGCTTTTTCTTGGTCTCCCAAATATGTTTCCAATAAGGTAAGCTCTAGTTCTATTTTTACTGGTAATTCAACTGGTAGGTCAGATGGGAGATGTTTGAGAGTGAATTCCGATTTTTTTCTTAACATGTGTAAGATCTCCTTATTTTGTTCCTTAATAAACAGCACCTCTTTTAGAAGTCTATCACCTAAAAAGTTTTTGAAATTGCACTAAAAAAATAATACCATAAGGGATACCAAAAGGGCAACATGAGTAGCATTAGATCAACATTCACTATATTCATCTAATGAATTAATAATATTAATAGCAAACAACATGCACTTACTCAATGAATATTTTTTTAATCCTGAAGGATTTGTAGTAGATGGAGTTTCAGCTTCAATATCTAAAAAAATAAAACAAGACTAAAATAATGTTTTCTACGAGTGTATCAGGTTAACCGACAAAAATCAACACTGACAGATTTAGAATGTCATTGAATATTTAAATGTAATTATTTTAGTTACATTTTCTATATAAATATGCAAAGGAAATAACATGATCTTACCTACTATAGTTTTAATAGCAGGTGATTGTACTTCAATATCTGAAAATAAAAAATTTAAATTATCTATAGGTATTCTATAAGCATACGAAAATTTACTCAATTTTTACCGCACACTACATTAACCCCAAAATTGTGACTGCCATTTTATATTAAATTTGTTAGGCCACATACTTATTGCTGTCTTTTTATTTGTAACCAAGTTGTTGTCAAATGCATAGTTTGACCTGACAAATAATCTTAAAAATTTTAATGAATCAAATACAAATCTGTCAAAAATCTATTCTTAGGTAGGTATGTACCTTTGACTAAAGTAGATGATGATGCCTTGGGAATATAGTCTGCATTTTTACATAATTTAATAGGTGGCGGCTTTGGAAGCTTTCTTATTTCTTCCTCTTCGTCACTTGATTCATAAAATCTACGAACTTTTTTTGGAATTCTCTTATTAATTATCTCTTCTTCTTCCGATTCCAAATTTGAAGTCACTTCTGCTTTTTTAAGTTTTTTTACAGCAATGTTATAATCATCTACAATAAGAAGGATATATTAAAAATCACCATACAATAACTTACAAGATAATAATATGATAAATAGATGTCGCTACATCATGTGGAGAGTCAAATTCTGGCATGTAACAATGCTCGTAACAAAGGAATGACAAACTGTTTCATGGCTTTGTACTCTCAACATGACGTAGTCACATGATATTATCTTGTAGGTATTTGTATCATGTATTAATATCAGTTAGGTTCAAAAGCACCAAAGAAGAGTAATTGTACCCTCGACTCCAGGGATACTCGTAAGTAGAACACCTTAAAGTAGTTATTGATGTTTATATTCGTGCTATTTCAGTATATATAGAAGGAATCAATAAAAGCATATGACATAGTTTTCTAAGTCAAATGTGTCTATTTAGTAGCCATATTCTACTTTTACTTGCCCATATACAAGCCCACCGATTCATTTACATAAAATGATTCCTACAAGGGGTAATTATTGGAAATGTCAAAGGAACTTTAGACTTGCATATAATATGTATAAGGATATACATGAACCAAAGTGCTAAAAAGTGAAAGTAAATATAGATAACAAAAGCCATTTCACTAACTTAAAATTAAATATTTTACCGAAGAAATGTTGAAATACATCACAATATTGACACCCTCTACCTCTACCCCACTCATTTACTATATCAAATGTTCAGATTTACCACTGCTCATATTTTAGGTACCTATTCAAAATGAAGATAGGTAGGTATACCCTGAGGTATATCCAGTATATACAACCGAAGATATTTACAGTCTCTAGCCCTATAATTATTATAACAACTAAATAGGTACAATGGCTTATTTGTAATGCCTACCTACTCATAAATGCATTCTTTCGAGTGTGAATCTTTCCGAGTTTACAATTACCTAGGATTAAACAGGAAGGTATTTGCCTACTCATAACAGAACGGTACTTATATATTTTTTGCTATAAAAAAATCAAAGAACACTCACCTGTCTCATAGAACACCCTCGCTACAGGAAATAGCTTCCAAGTGTTTTCGTCTACCTTGTTGCTTTGACTTTTTAAAACTGATGCAAATTTTTCGGAATCCTTAAATGGCGGCCAAAAGGACTCCCGCTTTAAAGGGGTTAGCCATTTTGTATTCACGACGGCCAAACCCCCCTCGTCTTTATTTATTTCTTTAAATTCTACTACTGCAAAAGACATCGTTTTACACTTTAAAACTTTAAACTATTCCCAGAAAATCGTAACTCCCCTATCAGTATATAAATACATTCACAATCACAATAATCACAACAGAAGACACGACAAAAAAAGGTTGAAAGCTGAAACATGTCTCCATGGCTGAAACTCAAACCTACAAAGACAAAAGACAAGTAAAAAACAAACGAAAGTGTTCGGATTCGGACAAGCGTCTAGGAATAAGGCCAAATTTTCGATGCGATACCGTGCATGCGCAATGGCGAAACAAGAATAATATTATATTATTATGGCTTTGCATGGCCCTCCGCTCGCTACGAGGGCGCAATCAACAAGAACTAACGCAACCTAACCCAAAATTAAGAAAAAAAGCAAATTAATTAAAAACAAACCCAACCTTAAGAAAAGGTAAACAAAACATGTCGCACGGTATCACATCGAAAATTTGGCCCTATCCATAGACGCTTGTCGGAAAAAGGTGCCATGGCTGGCGCCACTATCATGTACTTGCCGCGAAATTCAACGGCTGGGATCTACCTTTTATACCTCTCTCTTTTGAATGCATCGGTTCTCTTGATATTCTTATTCACAAAACATTTGAGGGTGTGTGTTATTTTCCCGCTAGAATCAGATGTGTCCGGAAGTCGCCAACTGACCAATCGGACATTGCGGAAGGGACGAAAATCTTTTGACCGGGATAATTTATAAAAATGTATATTATTTTAACATATTGACCGTCATGCTTATACTTCAAGACCTTTACACTGTACATACGTGATAGCATAATATATTATAGTATTTAAATGTTTAATTTTATAAAAGATATGATTTTTTTTCTTACAAAAACAAATAACCCGTATAAGTACACTAAAATATATATACTTCAAAATATAATAATTTCCATTGATATTCGAACCCGTAGGACATTTCGTCCGACTTCGTAGGACATTTTAATTCTAGTCCTATTGACGGTTCAAATATAAAGGAAAACGTGTCGTTATGTGACGTTATGGGACGGTAATCTGTAACGTCATTTTCCGTCGTATTTTAACGTACCTAAAATGACGTCAATTATCGTCATTCTCTGGTCATACACCAACCTAATGACGAAAGTGACGTGAATATGACGTCATAATGACGTAAATGGACCTACCGATGCTACCTGGGGCCCTGGTCAAGAGTAAGTAATTGACCCATTCCCACGCCGACGAGCAAGTCGGAGCACACATGTTGCGCTGGCCGCATCCTAAAGAATAGGTATTAACTTATTCATTATATCTTGCTAACACATTTAAAAGGGTTTTACGCGCAACACTGTGCGTCATCCGCGTCGAAATTATATATTTCCCTCACAGGAATCGATCGGCTTTAATTTATAGTATGTTCTATCATTCGTATCACGATACGTCACTAGACATTAAACTGCATAACTCCAGGCAAATTCACTGGGGCTAGTACTAGGGATGGCCAAAAATCAAAAAGAATCGATTGGATCGAATCGATCCGATTATTTTCCCAAGAACCTATTCGGTAAAATGTTCGGTGAGTTCGAATCAATATATTCATAAATAGCAGCCTGGCAGCAATAACAAAGTCTGAACTATAAAGCAACCTACTCTTAGTTCAACAAAAAATATGAAATAACATAACATCTCTAACTTAATGTTACTTTTTATCGCAAGCGTGGAATCGTCGAATTGATTTGCAAGTATATTGATCCGATTTTTTCAATGCATCGGCTCAAGGAATCTATTCACCGCTGAATCGATTCGATTCTGGCCAGACATAAGGTAAAATAATTTAATGAAGAAAACATCAATTAGATATAAATATGTGATCAATTTATTATCTATAATTTGTATTATACATACATTAATAATTTATTTTTTGATAAATAATAACAATCACCCATCGCCTAGCAGCAAGGCTATTCATTTCCTTGGAACTGATAAAGACCTAAAAAAAAATAAATGCCTACCAGCTTGAAAGTAATATGTAATAATGGATGTTCATAACACCTTGGAAATCGTATGTTTCATAAAGGAACTGCCACTCAACTGAGGTGTTTCTGTTTGGGTTTTAGAGAAAATGTATTATTATCTTCTAAAAATATTTTTTGAAGTGGTACTTCTTTAGCGAGGGTAAACTCAGAAAAAATTAAACGCTTAACAAAGTGAGACACCCCTTTAATTAAGCATGTTCCAGTATAGCTAGTGGGTTGATATTTTCAGGACATGTAGCCGAGGTAAAATGAGGATCCTAGACGGAAACTGGACTCCGTACCCCCCCCCCCCCCCCCATCACAGCCAGGAGAGGGGAGAAGAAAAAACAAAAATAATTTCCTAATAATATTTCAAAAACATTAACAGATGGGTATAGGATATTATTTATGAAATATGTCTAGAATTCTCCGCAAAATTCATCCAAATATGCAATAATATATAGGGTGTTCTATTTAAAATTTGGCAGTTGCTACTACTTTTTAGTAAAAGCGGCAACACTGCAGTGTCGAAAATATTTTAGCAAGGTAGAGCATGTTCGTTTATTTAAACGACCAAATTTTCAGAATGATCCGTTAAGTGGTTCTCCAGAAACATTTAACCTACCATCTACCGTAAATCACCTTGTATAGTGTCTTTCAAAAAGTTCGCATCATACGGGACACTTTTTTATTATTGATTTCTCAGAAACCTTTATTTTTGATAAAAGTTGGTGCTTGGAAAAAAACTAACTTTGACAATGCTAAATTAAAGATAAGGTATACAAGGTACTTAAAAAATACAAAAATTGAATTTAAAAAAACAAAAATTTTGGAATTTCGGATAACTTTCTACAGGAAAAATAAAGCACTTATTAAGACAATAATAAAAGTCAAATGCCATTTTTTCCAAAAGTGCACTGTTGCTGAGAAAATTCATGACAGTTATTGAAAAAAACCTCTTTTTCCTAATTTTGTTCTTATTTTTTTTAGCAACAATGCACTTTTGGAAAAAATAGTATTTAACTTTTATTTTTATCTTAATAAAATCCTTATTTTTTCTGTAGAAAGTTTGCCGATATTCCAAAATTTTTTTTAACCTTAATTTTTGTATTTTTAAGTACTCTGTATAACTTATCCTTAAATTAGCATTGTCAAAATTAGTTTTTTCTAAGCGTCAACTTTTGTCAAGAATAGAATTTTCTGTGAAATCAATAATAAAAAAGTTTCCCATATGATGCGATCTTTTTAAAAGACCCTGTATAATTAATTACTAGTCAAGGCCAGCCTCGGCCGACCAACGGTCTTTTATTCGGCTCAACTAAACAATATTTTTTATCATGCAAAATCCTGACAGTTCAGACACCACATTATTATGACGGTCGCCTCTCGGACTATTAGCTTAAATATTTTCTAGGGTGTTGCCACAAAATAGTGCTTATTCACAAATTTTCCTACTTCTTTAACCGAAATAATTTACATTTAAAAAAGTTGCAAAAAAATCAAGAATGTGTAGGTAGATTTCCCGAGAAAGCCCCAAACCCGTAGGAAAACAGTGAGAGACATTTAGTCGTATGAATAAAGTGTAGCAAATGCTGTTACTCTATCTCCGTCTCTTTTTGCTGCAATAAAGCCGAATATGTTTATCTCAAAGAACTTAAGCAAAAGCATTTGCTTCTGTTTTATTCATAAGAGCCAATAAGACAAGTAAAGCACTTCGAAGAAGAAAGCCATTAACCAATGAGGATAATTCAGCCACAGTCTTGGGTTTCTTCCATAAGGTTTTCCACAAGATCAGCAACTAATGCCAGTGCAATATCAAAATCATCATTTAGTAAGATTCTGACCAAGCATGGAATAATAGTATATTATTTTATATGGAGGAAAAGTGATACTTTTCATGGCGCGCTCATGTTTAACAGCCGAACGGAGTGAGGCTGGTAATAGAGAGCAAGCCATGAAAAGTAACTTTTCCTCCAAATAAAATATGCTGTTTTTTCTTCAAATGTCGACAAATTAATGCAAAAACATCTCTTTTTAATAGTGATAATAATGATTATTATTAAAGGTAAGTGGGTTTGCAAGGCGGCTTAGACCGGTGTCGGTGAATAGGCACAGGTTGTTGATATAGTAATGTAACATAAAGCTGTCAGTGGA
Source organism: Pissodes strobi (assembly GCA_016904865.1). Lineage (NCBI taxonomy): Eukaryota > Metazoa > Arthropoda > Insecta > Coleoptera > Curculionidae > Pissodes > Pissodes strobi. The sequence goes on from JAEQML010059150.1 coordinate 26,404, forward strand.
CACTGTCAACAATAATTATTTTTTTAAAATTGCGTCTCCGATTGCGTTTTAATTCCGTTTTGATAAGCAGTTATTGAGAAAGTTCGATTAAATAATAACCAATTTGTTCCTAAATTAGGGATTTTTAGAAATGCAGTGCACAAATTGAGTGATAAATACAAATTTTAGTTTAATAAATCTCAAGTTGTTGGCGCTTATTTTGTTGTTTGTTTGTATCTATGTTGCTAGGACAACACTTTTACCTCCGCCGGCGGAAAAGTGAAAAGTAATGCTCCGGCGGAGGAAAAACGAAACTTCACGGCCGCCTACACAGTCGAGTAATGACGTATTTACTGACGTTTGAAGAAAAAATCATTTAGGTGTCACCTTTGTTATCGGTTGCACAATGAAGATGCCGAAGGACTTATTAATTTATGTGAATTCATTTTAACTAAGCTGCAGAAAAGCAACACTTATTTAAGTAATATTATTTGGAGCGATGAATCAGGGTTTACGTTCGATGATATGTTAAACAAGTATTATTACGCATAAGAAAATAAACCTAAGATGCGCATAAGAGGTGGTGAAAGGAAGTAGAGATTTAATTTTTGGTGTGGAATTCAGCAAATCTTTAATTATTTTAGAAAACTAAACTCGCGAACGGCTCTTAAAACAAATTTTCTAGAACGTTTTGCTGCTCTCCTGGTTCCTTTGGTTGCGCTTAATGAAATCTGGTTCTCATGCACGGAGCGGTCGTTTGGTGGCCATGATCCATGAAAACGCGTCCAGACTACTGCTGGTCAAATTACAATTCCCGTCCAGAAACTCACAGTACGCACCAGCTCCAGAGTGTTGCCATTCTGGCCGCGGCGCCCACAGGGGCCCTGGAGGCGCTGGTGGGCTTGCCTCCGTCTATGGACTGGGTGAGACACGAGGTAGCTAGAGCGGCCATGAGATTGGCTGATGAAGGATGTGGAGGGGCAATGGCTGCTACCATGCCTTTTGCGGTTTACGGCGGGGCTTGACTGGGGACATAACCATCCTTGATATGCCAAGTGACGTGATGGCTGCTGAGACAAGCTTCAACGAGGGGCGAACTTCCTCTTCCCTACGAAGGAGGATTGGACGGAGGGAAGGATGGGATCCTAGGATGGACTAATTTGGTTCACAAACGGGTTTAGAATGGCAACACTCTGGAGCTGGTGCGTACTGTGAGTTTCTGGGCGGGAATTATCCATCCGACTAGGCCAGCACACTATGATTTTCCAAGCGGAAATATTTGCGATCGTAATGGGGGTCTGGGAGTTAGTTAGTTAAGACTCAATGTCGGTGGCAGGAAGATTTTCTTTTCATAGACAGCAAGGCCGCATTCATTGCACTGAAGTAGGTCCGCACGCTCTCCTTTTTAGTGAGGGCGTGCAGAAGCTGGCTGATTGAACTTGCAAAGCATAAAAGGTTACGCTGGTCTGGGTACCGGGATCTTCGGGGGTATTGGGAAACGAGGCCGCTGATGCCTTAGCCAGAGAAGGCTCAGCATGTAGATACTTAGAGCCTGATCCTTGTGTGGGGATCTCCCGAGTGTTCGCGAAAGAGTTGTGGAGACCTGGGCGGATAATCGAACCGAAAATCTATGGCGGACGGCTCCGGAGATGAGACAGAGGAGGCTCATGATACATGGGCCCGCGGAGAGTCTTACCAGATGGTTATTGGGCCTACATAGGAAGGAGTGCATGGTCCTGGTAGGATTCTACACAGGGTACTGTAGGCTAAGACGATACCTGAAAATTGCGGAGGCGAGGGAGTGTAGATGGTGCATGGAGAACGATGACCCCATACCATCTACTTACGGTATGCCCTGCCTTCGCAAGGGCAAGACTCATTTAGCGCGACGCCGATCGAGCCAAATTCAGTGCATCGTGTTAGTCTGAAAGAAATGTGGGCTTTCTTAAGGAAAACCGGCATCCTGGAGGTTATCTAATGCGGTCTGGGGGAATAACGGGCCCAATTGGTGGCATAAGTGCAAGGCCCGCTAGGGGCCACCCCCCTTCTGACACTCATATTGATCTGGCAATACCTCTAGAAAGTATTAAAGCTCAGCTTTCAAATAAATACAATTTTATCGAGATATCCTAAAAATTGTAATCCCTTCTTGAGACACCTTGTATTTGGCTATTATTCGGTATAAATATAATAGTCATTAATTTTGTACATTTTGGGGTTACAGTCTGAACGTAATACCAAAACACAATTTTCAAATTCAGAAATTTTTGTCCTCTTTTACCACCTTTTTTATCCTATCTGCACAACAAGCTGGATATGGCAGCAATTTGGATATTGTAGAGGCTGATATATCATTTTGATCCTTATTCCTCGCAGTTTGTTAAACACCCAAATTCAGTATATAGACTATGGTTTAAAAATCAGGAGCAAAATCGATAAGTACCTACCTTCTAGTATACCTGATTTCTTTCGGTAAATGCCATTATTAGGGAAATTTCGTTCTAGGTTCACTTCCCTCCGAGCTCCTGAAACTGGATGTCCGGCCACATACCTTGACACACTTAAATATTGCGATCTAGCAGTACCTGAGCAGATAAGTAGGTACCATAAAAATTAGGTATACAGTGCGATATAATATTATGTAGAGTAAATAGCAAATTAAATTTTCGCCAT
>JAEQML010059151.1:0-29043 GCA_016904865.1 Pissodes strobi
TATAGCGTTTTACGCCTTCCGGTTCCCATTTTCCAGCTTCTTCTGTCGTTCCAATCTCCTGGATGTAAGTTTCTCTCAGACATTGCTTTTTGGATGCCTATTATCCAAGATGGCCTTGGTCTTCCCCTCTTTTTCCTCTCAGTTGGCACCCAGTTGAGTATTTGTTTGGGGAGTCTTCCTTCGTCCATTCGTTCGACATGTCCATACCATATTAACTGTCTGCGTTCGATTTCTTCTACTATTGTTGTCTGGACTCCCATAGTTTGTTTAATCTGGTTATTGGGTATTTTTTCCATTCTGGATTTTCCAGCAGCTCTTCGCCAGAAGTCCATTTCTAGTGCTAATAGACGACGCTCTAAGGATTTATTCAGCTGCCATATTTCGCATCCATATAACACTATGCTATTAAAGATGGAGTTGAACAGGAGTTGTTTTTTTTGTCGGGAGATGTTTTTGGACCACAGGATTGAATTTAAGCAGCCTATAACTTGCTTTCCTTTCATAATTCTTTGTTCTATTTCACTTTCCGTGCGTCCACGGTGGTTTATTTTTGTACCTAGATATGTATATTCCTCACATGCCTTAATTATTACATTTTCATCCACGGTCAAGTTGCTGCTCTCATTCCCTATGCATAAATACTGGGTTTTTGTACGGTTTATTGATAATCCCCATTTTTCGTACTCTTTGAAGAGTTTTCGAGTCAAAATTCGAGGTCTTCTTTGTCTTGCGCTATGATTATCTGATCGTCCGCGAAGTGGAGTGTATAGAGGGTTGTCTCCTCATTTAATGGTACGCCCATTTCAGAGCAGGATCTTCTCCATTGTTTCAAAGCCTCGTTTAAATATATTTTAAATAGCAGAGGGGAGAGACAGCAACCCTGCCGTACCCCTTTCGTTACCAAGAATTCTTCTGAGAAATTGTTTCCCAATTTTACTTTTGATTTTGCCTCCTTGTACAGTTGTTTTACTGCAGCTATTGCCGTATTGTTAATTGGGGATCTTTCTAGAACTTGCCATAGTTTTTTTTATTGGGACTGTGTCATAGGCTTTTGTAAGGTCAACAAATAAGAGGTGGATTTCCCAATTCCTTGCGACTTTTTTCTCATTGAGTTGCGTGACAGTAAAAATGTGGTCGATACATGATCTTCCAGCACGAAAGCCTGCCTGTTCTTCTATTTCTTGGGGTTCATATTCTCTTTCTATTATGTTTTTAAGAATTTTCCCATATAATCTACTGAAAGTACTTGTTACTGAGATACACCTGTAGTTCCCACATTGGTCTCTTGGGCCCTTTTTATATATAGGTGTAATCCAGGCTTCTTTCCAGCTTAGTGGGATTTCTTCCCCATTTATGTATCTCGTAAATAACTCTTTGAGAAAGCTGATTAGTTTTGGTGTTCCGTTTTTTAGTAGCTCTGCCGGTATATACTCTGGACCACATGCCTTATTGTTTTTCATGGTTCTTAGTGCTTGTTCTATCCTTTCCATATCTATATTTATATATTCACCCTGTACACGAAAATGTTCTGGTGATGTCGTAATATATTGTTCTCTAACTTCTTCAAGTTCCTTTGTGTAATGTTCTTTCCATGTATTTATTGTGATGGGCTGTATTTTAGTTTTATTTGAGGTGTTTGTTCGTAGGGATTTTATTAATTTCCATGCTTGTGATGATCTTGAGCCTCCGATATAGCTGTCGATTTCTCTACATTTTGCCTCCCAAGTTATATTCTTATTTGCCCTAATCGTCCGCTTAAAAACGGCTTGTTCACTTTTATACGATTGTCTATGTTCGGGGTTCTTTGTGGTTAGCCATCTTTTATAAGCTTCTTGTTTTTTGTTGCGTTGGTTTTCGAGTTGTATATCCCATGTTATGTTGTTGTTGTTTTTTTGGTTTACGTAGCTGGTCTTGCCAAGGGCTTCCTGGGCTGCGGAGTGTAAAGAGTTTATTATGTGCTGGTATAGGTTTTTTGTTTCGGATGTTAGATAATCATCACATAGTTTTTGATTTAACCGGTTTTGGTACAGGAGTTTTGTGCTATAGTCCTGTAGACCTTTTATATTGTATTTTATTTCTTTTAACTTTTGTTCTTCTGTTTCACCATCCGTGTTTTGTGTTGTTGGGTTGTTAAATGGAACATAAATCTTAGCCACTACAAGATAGTGATCGGATCCACATTCGAGACCTCTATACACTCTAGTATCTTGGACGTTCAATACTGTATATTGCCTGGTAATAATAAAGTCGATAATGGATTTGAGTTCTCGTGTATCCTGATGCCACGTGTATTTGTGAATGTCTTTATGTTGGAACAATCCGTTTAGTATCCTTAATTGGTGTTGTTCACAGGTCTCTCTTAGTCTCTGGCCGTTATTGTTTAGAACTTCCTCGCCATATCTCCCTATTGTTTGCCTCTTCTCGCTACTACCTACTCTTGCATTGAAGTCCCCGAGCAATATTATTTCTCTCTGGTTTCCGATTTTTATTATGGTTTCATTTAGCTGGTCATAGAATTCATCTTTCTCTGTCTGTAGGGCATCATCATTTGGACCATATATTCCTATGATCGTTATTCTGTGTCCTTTGATAGTAAGATTGGCGGCAATTTGTCTTTCGTCCATAGCATCCCAGCTGCTTATTCCCTTTTGATATTGTTTATGTATTAGTATTGAAACCCCCTTTGCAGCTCTCTTATTCTTAGGTACTCCGCTATAGATATGAATATAGTCTGAGAGGTTCTCAATTCCGTTTCCTTTTTTTTTTGTTTCTGTTAGCACTGCTTTTTGGATAATATCCTGTGTTTTAAAAGGGAGCCACACTTGGACTTGTCCTTTTTATAAACAAATGTTTGATATTAAGTAGGTTGCAAAAGCTTGAACCTCAATGTGGTTTTAGGAATACGCTTGTCAATAATGTTTTTGCAATTGAAGGGCCTAGTAGTTAATTAATCTTACAAAATATATACCTTGTATGGGTAAATTGGGTCCTAGCGCCAATACTTCAGCAATATATTAACAGCGTTTTTCTAATTCACACATAGGAATGGTATCATATATTGTCGTAATACATGGTATAGTGATACTTTAATTTCGGGTGAAATCCAGTAATTTGCGTCCACACCTCACTGTAGTGATCTAACCGTTTTCTTTTGATAATGTTCTTTGTTTCATCGTCCTCTGGAAAAAAGAAAGTGACCCACACATGCGCTTACTTTTTCTAAAAGTAAAGATTTGATGTTAAGTGGGTTACAAGAGCTTAAACTCTAATATTGTTTTGGGAATTAGTTATTAGTTAATTTATCTTAAAAAGTATCTATCTTATATGTATGTAGTGGGTCCCAACTCCAATACTTTAGCATTATATTAACAACATTTTACCAATTTCAATATCAGTATGGTGGGTCCCAATTTTTTTTCTGGGAGCAAGGGTTCATATTATTGACTGGATTTCTAGAGGTCGGGCTTTATACTTTTTGGTTTGTTTTGGGTTTTGTAATATTTTCCTTTCAATATATTAAAACCTCAACTTTCTCCTATTAGTTTTCTTTAGCGTTTCCTGAAAAAAGGTGGTCAATTAGAACGTTTTTAAAAGTGTGAAATGGAATGAAAACAGCTATATAAACAAGCCCGATACAAGTCATGCCTGAAGGATTAACCTTACTTTATCTTGAATGCTGTTGCCTAGTGGAAATTAGTTGCGGCCATATACCATTATAAAATGCGATATTAATTAGGCTTTCGTTGATTTTCTTTAACCTAACATTAATTTTCTGTGACATTAGCCAACCAAGTAGAAGTGAGTGTTGTGATTAGCTATGTTATCGATCCATGATTAATAAATATTGACTTGTGAGACCACTTGTTGTTGTTTAATATTGAATATTATAGGTACGGTGAAGAGTATGCTTACCAGTGTCATAGTACAGTAAATTATATTAACTACAAATACTTAAAACATGAGTGCTTTGGATCTTAAAGAAAGCCATCACTCCAGGGGAACCAATCCCTCCAAGAACTTGGACTGAATTCTTAGAATGTGCCTGCCTCGAGTAGGCGGAGCATCGACTGCAACGTCCACGAAGTTAGCATAGCACCATCAGTTAGTATAGCACCTAATCAAACTTGGGGCGACAGAAATTTGGTCCAGTTCAATGCAGTAAAGACTCAAGCAGCCACGCTTACCAAGAGGGCATATGGCGGGCCCTGACATCATTATGGCAGGATCGACCATTCCTTCATCCTCGTCAATCGGACTACTGAGTCTCTCGGTCAACAGGAATATATCCTGGCATGATCACGTTGCTAACATCGCAAAATCAGCCTCCCAGAAGCTTGGTGCGCTATTTCGCAACAAAAACTGTATACACCGCAGCAGTTGCTCTTGCTCTACAAAACGCAAATAGGACCGGGCTTAGAATATTGCTCATCCATCTGGAGTGCCGCACCAAAGCACACACTAAGGCTGCTGGATTCCATTTAGAAGAGAGCTGTGCGCCTCATCGGCGACCCGGAGTTGACCCGGAATCTGGATAGTCTGGAACACCGCAGATATGTGGCCGAGATATCAGATACTTTCACGGCAGAAGTTCTCAGGATTTGGCCTGCCTCATCCCGCTCTTGGCAGCGCGGTCAGACACTCACAACAGACGGCTAGAGCGCACCAGTTCGTCATACAACTGGAGACACCTAGAACATCGCTTTACAAGAACTCCTTTGTCTGGCGCATTGCATCACTATGGAACTCACTTCCTGAACATCTGTTCCCCCTTATTACAACCTACAACTATTCAAGAACCGTGTCAATCAATATCTTTGCACACACACCGCTCGTCGAGCGCCATATTATCTCATTTTAGTATCTGTGCCACTGCCATAAAAAAAGGAACTAATTAGGAGCACGTTTTTACTGATATGTTAGATAAACTAAACAAATACTTATTTTTTTTTGAGGTCAGCGTATTTAATTAAATAGAGTATGATTTGTCAGATCAAAATCTTAGGTGATTGCTTCAAAAATTAATGGAAAGTAGTGTTTATGTGGGACGTGTGGTACATAGCTCGTTGTAGGCTTGACCAGTTGAAATTGTAGAGAAGGAGGCCCTGTAGAAGTAGCGCGTAACCTTATCTTCATCATCTCGACTACGGGAAAATCTAACGAAGACACTCTTCAAAAGGCAGTCATATTGGTGTCGTGGTAGAAAAGATTTTTGTGAGATCTTCTATTAGACCCGTTTGGAGACCTAGGTCATATCTTTATTGTTATCTTTTATTATATTATTTATTTGGTGCCAACGCTCACTCAGTAACAGGTAAGTTTTCATATACGTCACCATATTGTGATACTATATAATTTGATGGTAATGTTTATCTGATATTCCTTCCAGATGCTTTGTCTCGTCCATCCTGTGATCTGTGAGGCAGCTTTGCTGATTTTAACGTTATAAGTAGATAAAAACCCATAGGAGATCAGTTGTACTCAGGATTGTATCAAGGTAGGCTTGTATATATTGACGGAGTATTTCACTAATTTGTTTTAAAGCTCGATAATATTTCAGCTCGGAATTGATCCTGCACTGCGACAAGGTGAAAGTTCTATGTTTCATACACAATTGACAGGTTTCTGGACCAGCGCAGCGGGTGGCCTTCCCTTTCGACATTGTTGCCAAGTTGATGTCTTGTTTGTCATAATGCTATTACTTACAGGTGCTGATTGTAATTTTAGCTGCAGCATAACGCGTGGATTATGTATTCGCACTGAGCATCTAAGAAGTAACTTCTAACCGATTCAAATTATTTGAATAGTAAATACATTTATCCCTCAAATTGGCGAATCCGGTAGTATGACGACATAACTTTTTCGTACTTTGTCACAAATAGTGATGCTGACAACCTGACACAATGGGCAGGCGCGGTGATGATTCTCCTGGTGTCATTATTTTTGGGTAAGCCAATTTAGTCTTTTTGTGATCTTGAATAAATCAGAAGATCTCAGTGCGTGGCTTTCGAAATTGTGATTTTTCGTTGAGATATTGATATTTAGTGTGCAATATACAGTGCCCTAATAAGAGGATCATTCAACGAAGCCCTTGAGCAGGATTATGAATGGTCGTGGATGGCTGATTATCTAATGTATGAATGTAGATGAGTGAAGATCTGTAGATTCTGCCACCTGCACCCATGTAGGAGATTTGACTTTCGAGAGCTGCCACACGCTTGAACCCCGTTTAACAAGTTAAGGTATGTTGTCCCTCCAACGGGCGCTCAGCGGTATTCTGTACCGCATTTTTACATTTCATATATATTTTTTTAATTCCAACTGCTTCACGCCACTGTCGCGTCAGGAATTCTGCTTTGATTATATTTGGAACCGACTGCATAGGCACAGGGAGGCATTCAGGCGTTCTGTTAGTATCAAATGAGACGCCAAGGGATCAAGTTGCACGTTTGCGGCATTCCGTGCCGCAGTGCGCCATGTCATGTAAGTATTGAAACCTGCTTTTTTATACTGAGTGTTACCTTGTGAGTATGTTACGATATATAAATCTCATTTTATTTGTTTTAGGGATAGAAACGTGTTAATTAATCCACTCAGCGAAAATAATTGTAAGAATTGCCGACAGGTTATTCGAATTTTTTCTCGTTCTTGAGTTGAAATTTCTATTTTATATTTAACATATTTTACTATAAATATGTGTAATATCCTTTATTACTGACTAAATTGCAGATAAGAAATAGATTTTATCTTTATACTTTTTTTTTTGTATGTGCGTCATTCAGTACCGCAACTCGCCCGCTCACTTAATTTTCAAAGACGCGCCTGCCGTAGGGTTAAGTAATTTTTGAACAATTATTGGCTTGATCTGTTATTTCTTGATGTTCCGTAACTGTTTTCTTCATATTAGTTTGGCTTGATCACCGTTTTAATTTACCCAATTTGTGATTCAGGGGTTCAATGAGTTTTATATAAGGAAATTTGAATTTGTTGATGGTTCGCAAGTTTTTTCTGGTAGGCGAAGAGTCCATCTAGAACCGAGTCCCTCTTTTCCAAAGAAGCTGTGTGCGCGCATGGTCGTGTATGTTCTATTCTGGAAGTGGCCTGGAGAGCTGCCAATCAGCTGTTCAGCGCAGTTGATTGCACCATGAAGTTTAGTTACTAATTTTATTTTATTATTTCAATAGCAATTAATTATTAACGCAGTTATAGGCAACATTTAAACCTTTTATTTTATAATTTGGATTCCTCGTTTTGTATTAAGTAAGATACATATTTTAATATTAATTATTACCGCTTTAGTTTGATTAGAGATTTTTATTATCATAGCTATTTCAATATGTAGCTAGATTGCACGGGTGTCTTAAGGTATTGCTAGTTAGCATTGCGTTCTAGTGGCCTCAAAGAGTGTGTGCGGAACATGATCATGCTTTGGGTAGCTTAAGAATTATTTATGTAATGTTGTGTTTGCTACCGGTAACCATTTGTAGATATACTGGTTGTTGACAAGCATATAATATTTCATATCACGATTGCTCAACGTTGTACGTTGTACAATTGATATCCCAATATCTTAAAGCATTTAGTACCAAACCCCCGATTTTTGAAATTTCTTTGGGAAGGCATGAACTTACCAATTAGATTCTGAATTATCAAGGTCCAAACGCTTCAATCGTCAGACACCTGTGATGTTTATCTTAATAACTTGAGCATGTCGCGTGTTTTACGTCTCTTGTCTTTTATTCCAATATAAAGGCGCCCAGCAGTATTTTCAATACTAAAATGGCATACTGACGATAGATCCACTATTACCACAGTTTAAATATATCTATAGACTCTGCTATTACTATAATAAATAAACTTATAGGAATGCGTTTTAAAATTACGCCGCATCGCCTAATTTATATTACCCTGCTTTCAACAAAGCCAGTTTCTAAATATCAAAAGCACGTGTAACTGTTAAATGACATTTTCTAGGTAATTATGCGAAATTGCGATTAATAAGACCCAGATTATTTTTACCAAAATGCGTGTTCTGGGACATCTGCGTCGCAAAATATTCGCGCGGTATTTTAAGGAGAAAAAAATTAATAGCAACGCGGCAGCACGGATGACAGATGCAGAAAATGATTGAGGTAATAATTTATGGGAATTTAATGGCTTAGATGTACAAACGCCGTCGCAATCGGTTCCACTTTTTCCTAATAAGATTTTCTTTAATCAGTTGAAAAGTTCAAGGTCTCTCGGTGTTGTGTAAGATAATAAATCAATACTCTGTAGGCTTAAAACTCTAATTTTTTTAGCCATATTCCGGATACCCTTTCAATGATTTTGAACTGAAATTAACTTTGAATTAAGCTCTCTAAGAGCAAACTCAGTTTTAGCAACTGATGATCATCGATTTAAAAATTTATGCAAAGACACCGAATTACTAGACTAGTTGCATGTGATTACTCAGGTTACAGTACAAATCAATCATAAGCAAATGTAATGAACTTGCAAACAAACTGTATCAGAAGTTTTGGAAAGCCCCATATATGCAGATTCGATCTGTAGCTGTACTTGCATATAATTTTATGCCGTAAGCCACGGCTAGTAGGAGAGCGAACATCCCATCTAAACCAACTTAAAAAGCTTATTTTCAAAAAGCGCACGTTCCGAAAAAAACCTATTTCCTACTACGACACTGCGTGTTTGCTAACAAAATATTAATCTAACAAAAATATAAGTATAAACGAGCAAACACAATTAAAAAATATTATGCGTTTCATCATTTCCTATCTGACAAACGAGCGTACCATTTCATAACAATGCAATCGGATAACCCCGCGCGTAAGTCGCAGATGATTACACGAAGTTGTGTGGCGACAAACTTTCTGCAGCTGTCTAAGATAAGTTTTATCAATGTTATAATAGCGAACACCATTTTTCAACCGATCAACTAATTGCGCAGTGTGCTCTGTCAATGACCTTAGATTTTTTTTTTATGATTTGAATACACTGCTTACAAAGATTAGGTTTGAAATGGTGGTAGTTGGCCTCCTGTATTACCGGATCTGGACCTGGAATGCTGAAATCATGTCAATTAAAAGAATGAGCGTATATCTGGTTGGTGACTTTGGCTTCATCGTGATAAATGTATCTTGATTGCCTTTCTTACGTTGTCTCAGTTACTCAAAGGCCAACGTCCATTCCGAAATTTTATTAAATAACTATCTGGTCGCAGGTGGTAGTTGACTCGATCTATCCCATTTGCTTAATTTAACATTCAATAACATAAGCATATGACCAGACAAGGATTGCTTGGAGGGCACTATCCGTAGTATCCGTGCTAACAACTTATAATCGAGCTTATATTAACCACAGTTTTGTACTTAATATGCTGGTTTTGCAATGTATTTCATTAGATTCTCGTTTGTTTATGATGATTCTAGTACACTGCTTATCATAATTGCAACGGGCTTGATATCATTGTCAGTAATCAGTAAATATCGTATTAATTTTTCATCAAGATTAGACTTCAACCAGTTGAAAAATTGACACTTAACTTCGCTCACTGGCCGGAGAAAAGATGGGATTTTTGTATCTTTAGCAAAATATTTACTGAAAACCTACAACTCTTGGCCTCTTACTATCTTCATCTTCATTTTTAAAAGATCTCATAGACGATGCAAAGCGTAATTTTCATTTCAATCAGGCCTTCAGCCCTATGCTAAAACACACTTCATGAAGATCTCAATTTAGGCCAGGAAACGAGGTTTTTTGAAACGGCATGATTTTCATCAACAACCTGAAATTTAGACGAAAGAAAAGGTTAGAAGAAAATAGATGTTCTGTAATAGCATGATTTTACACTAAAATCGTATTGCTTTCAGTCATCAGATACCACCATTACATCCATGAAGAGATGTCTTCTTTTATTCAACACTGCTATAAATGCTGTGATTGCTATGTTGATTTTTAAGAATCTGATATCAAGACTTAAGAAAAGATCACAAGAGGATGAAATTTTCTGCCACAGCATCATTTTCATTAAGGTCGTGTTAGCCTTCAGCTATGAGCATGAGCTATTATCATTAGTACCGTGAAGAGTTGTTTTCATTTTTTAGTGCGCCCATAGATGCTGTTTTAATTCTTGAACAATCTAAAATTTAGACGTGAGAAAACAGATCAAAAGAGAAACAAGATTTTTCGCAACAGCATGATTTTCATTAAAGTCGTCGCAACCTTAAACTTATTGCTCTCATGAAGAGATGCCTTTATTTTTTTAATGCTTCCATAGATGCTGTTTGCGCCTTCAGCTCTAGCCTATTTTCATTACTTTTCAATGCTCCCATAGATGCTCTCTAAATTATCGAGAGAGCTTCAGATAGAGTCCAATATAGATTTGGAAATAGATTACGTTATAAGAGGAACGAAATTTTTGGTATCAGCATGAACTTTATTAAAATCGTAGCGCTTTCAGCCTTACGAAGGCTAGCATGAAGAAGGGTCTTTACTTTTTAATGATCCCATAGATGCTGTTTTAATTCTTGAACACCGTGAAATCTAGTTGTAGGAATAGGTTAAGAAGAATTTAAGAAGATGCCCTTCAGCTATGAGCTATTATCGTTACTACCATGAAGAGCTATTTTTTAGTGTGCACATAAATGATGTTTTAATTCTTGAACAATCTAAAATTTAGACATAAGAAAACAGATAAAAAGAGAAACAAGATTTTTCGCAACAGCATGATTTTTATTAAAGTCATTGCAACCTTAAGCTAACATGATTGCTATTATGAAGAGATACCTTTAATTTTTTAATGCTTCCATAGATGCTGTTTGTGCCTTCAACTCTAGCCTATTTTCATTACTTTCAATGCTCCCATATATGCTCTCTACATTGTCGAGAGAGCTTCAGATAGAGTCCAATTTAGACTTGGAAATAGATTGTATTATAAGAGAAACGAAATTTTTAGTATCAGCATGAATTTCATTAGAATCGTAGCGCCTTCAGCCTTAAGAATGCTAGCGTGTCTTTATTTTTTTATTCCATGATGCCATAGATGCTCTCTAAATTGTAGAGAGAGCTTCAGATAGAGTCCAATCTAGACTTGGAAATAGAATATATTATAAGAGAAACGAAAATTTTGGTATCAGCATGAATTTCATTAGGATCGTAGCGCCTTCAGCCTTAACAATGCTAGCGTGTCTTTATTTTTTTAAATGATCCCATAGATGCTCTCTAAATTATCGAGAGAGGTTCAGATAGAGTCCAATCTAGAGTTGGAAATAGATTATATTATAAGAGAAACGAAACTTTTGGTATCAGCATGAATTTCATTAGGATCGTAGCGCCTTCAGCCTTAAGAATGCTAGCGTGTCTTTATTTTTTAATGATCCCATCGATCTCGCTAAATTGTCGAGGTAGCTTCAGACAGAGTCCAATCTAGATTTGGAAATAGATTGTATTATAAGAGAAACTAAATTTTTGGTATCAGCATGAATTTCATTAGAATCGTAGCGCCTTCGGCCTTTAGAATGCTAGCGTGTCTTCATTTTCTTTTTCATGATCCCATAGATGCTCTCTAAATTGTAGAGAGAGCTTCAGATAGAGTCTAATCTATACTTGGAAATATATCATATTATAAGAGAAACGAAACTTTTGGTATCAGCATGAATTTTATTAGGATAGTAGCACCTTCAGCCTTAAGAATGCTAGCGTGTCTTTATTTTTATAATGATCCCATAGATGCTCTCTAAATTATCGAGAGAGCTTCAGCTAGAGTCCAATCTAGAGTTGGAAATAGACTATATTATAAGAGAAACGAAACTTTTGGTATCAGCATGAATTTAATTAAAATCGTAACGCCTTCAGCCTTAAGCATGCTAGCGTGTCTTTATTTTTTAATGATCCCATAGGTCTCTTTAAATTGTCGAGATAGCTTCAGACAGAGTCCAATCTAGACTTGGAAATAGATTGTATTAGGTAGAAGAGAAATGAATTTTTTGGTATCAGCATGAATGTCGTTAAAATCGTAGCACCTTCAGCCTCAAGAATGCTAGCGTATCTTTATTTTTTAATGATCCCATAGGTGCTGCTTTAATCCTTGAACTCCGTGAAATCTAAATGTAGGACAAGTTTAAGAAAAAAATGTTATTTTTGTATCAGCAAGAATTAAAATAGTAGCGCCTATAGCCTTAGGCTTAAGAAATATTTTCATTTTCTTAATGCTCTTATAGATGCTGTTTCAGTTCTTGCAAAACCTGAAATCTAGACGTAGGAAAGGATATTTGAAAAAAAATATGTAGCAACATGATTTTCATAAAAAAAATCCTAGCTCCTCCAGCCTTAAAATTACTAGCATAAAAAGATGGTAATTTTTTTTTAATGATCCCGTAGATGCTGCTTTAATTCTTGAACAACGTGAAATCTAGACGTAGGAAAAGATAATGAAAAAAAATTAAGTTTTTGCAACAGCACGATTGTCATTAAAATCGTAGTGTTTTCAGCATAGACTGTTTTCATTGCCAGCCTGAAGAGGTGACCGCATTTTCTTCAATGTACCCACAGATGCTGTCTAAATGCTTCAGCAAACTTCAGATGGATTTCAATCTAAGCTGGACACGGGTTATAAGAAAAATTGTAACGCCTTCAGCCATAAGCTATCATCAGTACTTCCATGAGGAGTTGTCTTCTTTTTAAATATAATAAGAAATTACGTTGTTTTTTCAGTGCTGCCATAGATGCTCTCTAAATTCTTGAAAGCACTTTAGAGAAATTTCAAGAAAAAAAAGATTTTCATTAAAATAATAGCGCCTCATGAAGATATGTCTGCATTTCTTTAATGCTCCGATAGATGCTGTTTTAATTCTTAAATAATCGAGAATGTAGACGTAGGAAAATATTATAAGAATAAAAACTCGCAGCTCCTTCAACCATAGAGTTTCATCTTCAATTATGAAGAGATAGCTTTTTTTCAATGCTCCTATAAATGCTGTGATTGCTGAACTAATTTTTGAAATCAAGACTTAAGAAAAGATCACAAGAGGAATGAGATTTTTGCGACAGCATCATTTTCATTAAAATCGTAGCACTAACAGCCTTAAGCTCTCATCATTACTAGTATAAAGAGATGTTTTAGTTTATTTAAGGCTTTCATAGATGATGTTTTGCTTCTTGAAGACGTAGGAAGAGTTTATGAGAAAAAAAGTATTTTCTGCAAGAGCTCGATTTTCATTAAAATCGTAGCGCTTTCAGGATAGGTCATTTTCATAACAAGCATGAAGAGATGACCGCATTTTTATCAATGATCCCATAGACGTTCTTTAAATTTTCGAATGAATTTCAGATGGATTTCAATCTAGACTTGGCAACAGGTTATAAGAGAAACGAGATTTTTCAACAGCATGATTTTTATTAAAAGCCTTTAAGCTCTCATTATTCATCGAAGTCATCGAAATTGCCCCCATATGCCATACCCGGACATTCCATCACCATGTGCTGTACAGTTTGCTTTTCTGCCCCGCAATCACACCTTGTAGATTGCGCCCTGCCCCACTTGTGTATTGAGTCCGCGCATACGCCGTGGTTAGTGCGGATTTTGTTGAGTGTTGTCCATATTTTACGGGGCTATTCGAAGGCGGGTGGCTTTTTCCTTATGCAGGGAAGATTCCTGCATTGAGGGGAGCAGTTATCTGTCAATTTACGCCCCCAGGAGTCTATGGGGTCGAACTGTGACGTGAGCAGTCCTT
Source organism: Pissodes strobi (assembly GCA_016904865.1). Classification (NCBI taxonomy): domain Eukaryota; kingdom Metazoa; phylum Arthropoda; class Insecta; order Coleoptera; family Curculionidae; genus Pissodes; species Pissodes strobi. The sequence goes on from JAEQML010059151.1 coordinate 13,731, forward strand.
TAGCAGTTCTTGTTGTTGGTCTTCTGGATCGCAGACTGTTTCTGCATTATTTATCCGTATCCTGGTGTATGGGTAAGCGTGATTTGCCTTGTATGCGTTTATATTCTCGAAGAAGAGTTGCTTTGCGCCTGAGATCTGGAGGAGGTATATGGCTCAATATTGGAAGCCATTCGGTGAGGGTCGATCTTAGCGTTTCGCTGGTTATCCTCATGGTCTCGTTCAGTTGTACGTCCACTTTTTGGGTGAGGGCACTGTTGGGCCAGATCGGTACGCCGTACTGTGCAATTGAGTAAACTAGCCCAAGTGCTTAGGTACGTAATGTTTCAGCGGTAGGGCCCCATGTAGTGCCACATAGCTTGTGGAGGATGTTATTCCGAGTTTGCAGTTTCGCAGCCGTATACTCCAGGTGTCCCTTCAGTGTCCTATTTAGGGTAACTCCAAGGTACCTCTACTATCGTATCGTGGTGCAGTAAAGTATCCTCGAAGAGGACCTGGAGCTGTCTTTTTGCTGCTCTGTTGGAAAGATGTAAGCATGCGGTCTCTGTTTTATTGGGATTTGGCTTCAGTCTCCATTTACGGAAATATATGTTCCCAAGATCGCTAAGTCTGAAGATAGGGCAGCTTCCGTTTCTTCAAAGAAGCGGTGTTGCGTGGCTAGCACCCAGTCGTCCGCGTAGCCGAACTTCCGAGATCTAGTTTCAGGCATGTTGGAGATGTAGAGGTTTAGGAATAGTGGGACCAGGACAGACCCCTGAGGCAGTCCGTCATTGAGCGTCCTTGAGGTACTCGTTTTGTTACCCAATGTAACCAGATATACCCTGCCAGTAAGCATGTTATCAATAAGTTGCAGAGTTTGTTTGCATGGGACTGATTGATAAAGTTAATAGAGTAGTCCAGTTCTCCACACAGTGTCGTAAGCTGCAGAGAGGTCCACGAAGACGGGCGATACTTTCAGGTTATCTTGGAAGCACGCCTCGATGTGGGTCCTGAGTGCCATGATCTGATCTGTACAACTTCTCTCTGGTCTAAAACCAGCCTGCTCGATGGGAAACCTCTCCAGTATTTTGCTCTCGATCCTGTTATAGAGAAGTCTCTCAAGGATCTTATAGATTGTGCCCAGCAGCGCTACTGGGTGGTAACTTTTCGGATCGTCTTTCGGCTTACCTGCTTTGAGGATACCTATGACTCTAGACCTTTTCATTGCGCTCGGAATAGTTCTCTTTTCCATGATGTTCGTGAGGAAGCCCATTTTTTTGTGTATTTACCGCTGTTCAGGAGGGATTCTGGGTGGATTCCGTCAGGTTCTGGTGCTTTTCCTGCTTCCGTGTCCCTATAGACGGTGCTTTAATTCTTGAACTACGTGAAATATAGACGTAGGAAAAAGTATAGAAAAATTATTTTCTGTAACAGCATGACTTTCATAAAATGTAGCGCCTTCACTACGATAATTTTATTATTAGCATCAATGGATGGTCGTTGATGGATGCTCATGCAGCATGAGTTTCATTAAAATGATAGCACTTTAAGTCTTATGAACATTAGCATGAAGATATGTCTTAATTTTTATAATGCTCTCATAGATGCTGTTTTAATTCTGAAATCAAGACGTAGGAAAAGATTATTGAAAAAATAATAATGTAAAGGCACCATTTTCATTAAAATCGTAGCGCTTTCAGCCTTAAACTGTTTTCATTACTAGCATTAAGAGATTTGTTCAATGCTCTTAGGATTTCTCGAACGAACTTCAGATAGATTTCAATCTAGGCTTGGAAATAGATTATAAGAGAAACGACAGCATGATTTTCATTAAAATCGCAGCGTCTTCAGCCATAAACTATCATCAGCAGTACCGTAAAGATATATCTTTTTGTTCTTCAATGATCCCACAAATGCTGTGATTACTGTGCCAATTTTTGAACAACCTGAAATCAGGACGTAGAAGAAGAGCACGCTTTTCATTAGAATCGCAGCGCCTTCAGTCCAGGACCATTTTCATTACTAGCATGAAGAGATGGCGTTATTGTTTCAATGCTCCGTAAAGTCTTGAAAGAACTTCAGATAGGCCTCAATCTAGGCTTGGAAATAGATTAAATGAGAAGCGAGATTTTTTTGGCAATATGATTTTCATTCAAATTGCAGAACCTTCAACCTTAGGCCATTAACAGAAAAAAAATTATAACGGCATGATTTTCACTAAAATTATAGGGCCTTCAGAAAATGGCTGTCATTATTACTACTATGAATTAATTTTTGATCAACCCGAAATCTAGACTTATAAAAAAGATGACAAGCGAAACGAGATTTTTTTGCTACAATCAGGAGATATTATTTTCAATGCTCCTATATAGTGCAGCAGAGTACTGGCATAATAATGAAATAGTATTGAAACTTGAACCAATTTTTAAAGAATGACTCAATAATCCTAGATACGAGTAGAACTTTTTAAAAGATTACCATTTAGGTGATTATTTTCGATAACCCTAAGCCACTTAAATAAAATAAATTATAATTAATAATAATAAAATAATTCAGTCAAGCATTGTATAAAATAGTTCGATGTATTATTGCTGTGAGTGCATAATGTTTATTTATGACTCGAGATAAAAGTGACATGTGACTTTAAAAATGCTTTACCATAACAGAAAGTTCATCAGCAGAAACCTTGAAATGTTTAAAGTCTATGCTGATAGGAACATTGAAATTAGTATTGGATGGCTTTTTTTTTTAGTTAATTTTAAGAGCGGTACGAATCTGTATTTTTAAAAATGATTTAGTAATTTATTAGCTTTAGACATGAATTGGCCAAATAGTAATGCAATAGACATAATAAACATTTATTATATAACTTAAACTGGGATTTTCTTGATTCTATAAATGAATCTTCTACTGCAGTTGATTAAAATGACACACAATAATTACGGTTTCATATAGAATAGATTTTTATTGGGTTATGCATCGATGTTAATATTCGTTCTCTTGATTTTCTCTTATATTTTCAGGTGTTAAAGGTCATTTCCGCACGGTAAACATCTAAAACTACTAAGATGTTTCAGCGTTTATTATCAATGCACTTGCACACGTTTTCTAAATAATTGTTTGCGCCTTGTTTCAGATATTTATTAATACGAAATTAGGGCTAGATCGAATTAATTTAGATGATAAAAAGAAATTACATTTATTTTTTTTTTATTACAGGCAATCCTATTTGGTTAATTATTTTAAGATTTTACATCGTGTGTTCTTCAGATATTCTTCCCCACTGAAGCCCAATTTATTTAAATGCATGACATTCCAAAAATATTTCAAGATATTAAATCCTGTAATATGTGCAAAGTGAATTAGGTATTGTGAATTGAAGCAATTCTTACCATCCGGATTGCCATGACCAGCTTCCACTTTAAATGTAGAAGATTTTTCCTCCACACAAAAGAATCTACTGGCAATGGTGATTTGTTTTTCAATGCATCATTAAAATTTACCCTATTTTTATCCGAACATGAATTCAAAAGACGTTTTATATCCCAAAATAATATTTAGTGATGGTATGGTATGGTACGGTACGGTAGATAGAGGGGCCGCTCGGCAATATTTGCCCTTCAACCGTCGACCACAATAATTGATCTTTTGTGTACACCCTTCTATTCTACACGACAATTCCTATCTCCTTCGAGAACCTCAGAATATTTCGAGGGTTGAGCTTTTGTTGATCTCCCGGTGCCACAAGGACATTTTCGAGATGCCTCAACCTTTGGCGAGTCAGTGCCTGACATTCGCAGAATAAGTGCTCTGACGCTTCAGCCACAGTTTGGCAGAATGTGCATTATTCTTCAATGGTTTTCCCCATTTTCTTGAGGTGGTACCTTCAGGGGCTATGCCCAGTGCGAAGGTCTACGACCAGTTTTATCTCATTTTTTTTGTAGCTTGAGAAGCTTTTTGTGTAGTTAGGCGAATGAGAAATGAGTCTTTTGGCCTATCTCTGCCTAGTTACATTGGTTCAATGTGTCTCTTTCCGCCTTTTTTCCCAATTTCTGAGTTCATAAATTACGTGTCTTCTAGTGATGCCACAAAATGGTTCAGTCCTGCAAAAGGCAGTCTGGTGCACCATTCCGTGCGAACTGGTCAGCGGCTTCGTTGCCTTCCACACTCTCGTGCCCTGGTACACACATTAGTGTGAGTCTATTTCTGTTTGCCAGTTGATCTGCAACCATCCGACAATCCCATACTAGTCGGGAGTTGATTCTGCTAGATGCTAGCGCTTCTAAGGCTGCTTGACTATCTGATAAGATATAGATCTTTGCACCTCCTAGGCGGTTTTTGGCACATTCAGAGATGGCTATATTAATAGCATTTAGTTCTGGTTAAAATATTGCGGGAGTGTTACCTAAAGGTACAGAGATTCTGTTATTTTATATAGGAACGCAGGGCGGAAAAATATCACGCGGATATATGAAGTAAAATATATTTTAAAGTGTAAACGGTACAAGAACAAGTTGAATAAAAATATACGATCTTAAATCTTAAAAAGCGAAACAACTACTACACATAAACCTCACAGCGGAAAGGCGTGATGCTTTCAAATAACAGATTACATTTTGTCAATTAAGCAAAAGCTAATCGGGCACATATTGCCGCTGTATGCGCCGGTAAAAGATAATAATCACCAAGGATATTGACTGCATTATCTAACATTCTCCCTCAATATCATAGGTGAGAAATAAAAATACTTAATCCTAACAGCCTTCTTAAAAATAGTTACAGACTGACCAGCCTAGCCATTTATTGAATATTTAGTTTATTACAAATAAATTTATGCTTTTTGGAGCTCAGTGACTTTGTCAGCATATCTGCGACCATTTCAGTTGTCGGCTGATACAAAAGCTGAATATCATTATTTTTTATTTTGTCTCGGATAAAATGATACTTTACATGTATATGCTTAGTGCGTTTATGAAAGGTTTGATTTTCAGATAACTTTATCGCACTTTGATTGTCATTATAAATATTGAAAGCCACATTGAGATTTAGGAAATTACAAGTATCATTTTTACTAAATAATTCAGAACATAATGATTTTAAATAGATTGACTCTTTTGCAGCTTCGCAAATCCCAATATATTCAGCCTCTGTTGAACTTAGAGCGATTGTGTTTTGTTTACAACTTTCCCATGACACAGGACCACCTGCTAATGTAAATATATAACCATAAAAAGATTTTCTATCAATTATATTGTTTGCCCAATCAGAATCCACAAAGCCGATTACGGGATTTTTTGATTTTTGAAATACAATTCCCTGATTTTGTCTACCCTTCAGATATTTTAGAACTCTCTTAGCCCCCAACCAGTGATCTTTAGAGTGATTGATATTGAACTGACTAAGAAATGATACTGCAAATGAAATATCCGGTCTTGTGCAAACTGCAAGATACATCATCGAGCCTATAATTTCTTGATAAGGTGCGTCATAAAATTCACCCTTAGAAGGAAATTTTTGATTTTGCTCTAAGGGAGCACCGACAGTTTTACAATTTGTCATTTCAAATTTATTAAGCAATTTTTGAATGTACTGTTCTTGGCTAATTTTTATTTTACCTTCTGAACGATTTCTTTCGACTTTCATGCCTAACATATGCGATATTGGACCAAGATCTTTGATGTGAAAATTTTTATGTAATTCCTCTTTTAAGCGTTGTGCCTCGATTTTATTGTTATAAAAAACGAAAAAGTCGTCAACATAAAGTGCTACAATAACAATAGTTTCTGTTGAAATATTGAAAAATATGCACGGCTCTATTTTTGATTGCACATAATTTATCTTTAGAAGTACATTCTGAGCCTTTTCGTACCATAATTTAGCTGATTGCTTTAGGCCATATATAGCCTTTTTAAGTAGACATACTTTATCTTCTGAACCTTGCTCAACAAAACCTTCCGGTTGACTCATAAAAATTTCCTCATCAATATCGCCATTTAAGAAAGCGGTTTCTACATCTAGATGATCTGTTTCTAAGTCTAATTCGACAGTCATAGCTAATAATAATCTTAAATTGCTAAACCTAATTACCGGAGAAAAGGTTTCAAAGTAGTCTATACCATATTTTTGGGTGAAGCCCTTAGCTACAAGCCTTGCTTTATAGGTTGCTATTTCTCCGTTTTGGTCTTTTTTAACTTTAAAAACCCATTTATTTTTAACAATATTTTTATTAGTGGGTTTATCGACTAGTTCCCAAGCATTATTAGTTTTAAAAGCATCAATTTTATTTTTAATAGCCTGACGCCATTCGGCGCTTCTAGAACTTGACAGTGCTTCAGTCGAAGGTTCTAAATCAATGGATACAGATAACATAGCGAAATTTTAATCATAATCTAACATACATTCACCATACCTTATTGGTTGCTGTCTTATACGTCTAGGATACCTAGTTTCAGCCATAGTTTCACTATCACTTAATTGCCCTTCACTATTTTCACACACTTCACTATTTTCTTGTTCTGAGTCATTGGGCTCAGCCGGTTGTTCTGGAGTTTCAGGTAGCTGATGATCGATGTCTTTATGATATGCTGGCCATAAACAAGTAATTCCTGGATCCGTTGATAAGATGGACGTATTCTTGATTTCGAAGTCCATAAAACGGTTTTCAAAAAACTCAACATCCCTTGCTATTTTGATGGTGTGTTTCTCTGAATCTAGAAGTCTATATTCTAAACTAGTTTCTGAATAGCCGACGAAAATATATTTTTTGCTCTTTTCGTCGAGCTTTCTTCTTTTAATGTCAGGTATATGAGCAAATGCATGGCATCCAAATACTTTTAGGTGGCTAAGATCAACCTTTTTACCTGTCCATTTTTCTTCAGGTGTTGCACCCCGTATTTTCTTTGCTGGTGAACGATTAATGAGATATACAGCTGTATTGGCAGCTTCAGTCCATAATTCTTTAGGACTTTTTGCATCACTTAGCATTGAACTAACTTTTTCAAAAATAGTACGATTGTAGCGTTCTGCAACGCCATTTTGTTCAGGACTGTAGGGTATTGTGAGCTCGTGTTTTATACCATGATCCTTTAAAAAATGTTTTAAACGTTCATTACAATATTCACCCCCGTTATCTGTTCGCAATACTTTTATTTTTCGTTCAGCCTCATTCTCCACCATAGAACAAAATTCCTTAAATATATCGGAAACTTCGTCTTTTGACTTTAAAAAATAACAGAAAATTTTTCTACTGTGGTCATCTATTAAGTTAAACATATATCTTTTACCACCCCAAGATTCTACTTCCATTGGGCCTACGAGATCTGAATGAATGAGATCCAATTTATTTTGAGCCACCCCCTTATCTTTTTTGTAGGGAAAAGGTTTTCTGGATTGCTTACCTTTTATACAGCTCTCGCAAAAATCCGGTTCCTTATTTTCACTGTAACTTATTCCAGTAGCTAAACCATTTTTTAGCAAATTCATGCTTACGTGGTTAAGATGTCCCAGTCGTTTGTGCCATAATTGTGGCGAATTATGCACTGTCACTACGTTGGCGGCTTCCGAGGATATGTCCAATTTATATAAGCCACCCACATGAAGTCCTGTAGCTATAGGTTCTCCCTTAACGGCACAATGGTCACTGTCCAAGATTTTACACCCATCATTGTCAAAAAACACACAGAAACCTTTAGAAACCATTGAGTTTACAGATAGCAAGTTTACCGACAGGTTTGGAACATATTTTATTTCTGAAATGTCCGTTTCAATATGGCTCGATTTTAATTTTACGGCACAGGTTCCAAGTTTCGGCAAGAAAGAAATATTATTATGAGGCAAAGCTTCAAATTGAAAGAGAAATTCTTGAGGAAATCAAAAATAGAAATATATTAATTTCAGAAAGAAATGAAATTTAAAAAAAATTTAAGTGTCACTGCCAGTACGATTCGATTTTGTAGTAGGTACAGTCATTTCCTGTGTTTTTGTTTCGTTACCAGAAAATGTGTTATTTTTTTTAGTTTTATTTAGACAAAAAGTTTCTAAACTGCCATACAATTCGATTTTGTAGTTTTGGTAGTACAATCGTTACCTGCGTTTTTTTTGTGTTTCGTTACCAGAAAATGTTTGTTTTGTTAATTTGTTTATACTTTTGCTAGATATTTTGTATTTAGACAAGAAGTTCCTAGTGAGGTTCCTATATAGTTTATGCTAAGGTAATTCCGGGAGTGTTGCCCCACCTAAGAAGAAACGCTTACAGAAAATTCAGTTTTTTATTTATCTTTGTAACAAACATAAAAATGAGTTCCATGTATATTAATGTTTAAAAAAATATAATATAAACTTAAGAAATTAATTCTGTTTGGAAATAACAAACTAAAAATAAAAAATTGTATTTCGGCCATCTCTCCCGACTGTCCGGGTGAGTTGCCCCACACAGTCGGTAGAGATGCCCCATAGTTCAAAAGTCCTTAAAAATCAACGCAGAGACGTTTTTGAACATTTTTGGCCTTCTCCCTTCGTTTCTCCTCTCTTCCACAAAAATTGCACTGATTAGTGTACATTGTGCACGTTTCGTGCAGCCAATTGAAACAGACCACGCACTGTATCCAGTCAACAGTTTCTTTCGTTTGAAAATATTTTTCCAGACACTTACAGTTTGGATCCATTTGGATCCATTTGCTACTGTTATTGATTGTCCTAGGTTCTGGTCCGTCAGGTTTGATAGTAGGTCAATATTTCCTGTCATGTGGCTAGAAGCCCCACTATCGATATACCAAGCCGACTCATTCATATTTACACCTAGAGCAGCAGCGAACAAACAGTTTTTGCCTCCGTGAGCATTGTTTGACTTCTTGGATTTATTCGATGCGTTTTCGTTACTTTTACTTGAAGTACTTTCCTTGTTTTGTGGGCACTGATTTTTGTAGTGGCCTTTTTGTTTGCAGCCCCAGCACCATGGAGGTTTCTTATATTTTCTGACAGCTAGTGCAGAATCACTTTCATGTCTACCATTTTGCCATTTTTTATCTTGTAACAGCTTGGTTTTTACAAAATCTGCGGTTATATCAATGCCAGAATTTTCGAGGGCCATAACCATAGGTTCATATTCCTTAGTAAGACCTTGCAGCATAAGAAAACCTCTGAATTCATCATCTAAGGGCTTACCTATGGACGTTAATTGTTGTGAAAGAGCCATGACTTAGTTTACATAATCCTCCATATTGGTAAAATTTTACAACTTTATTGAACACAAATTCCTTAAGAGGGTCAGTCGTCTATTAAGACCTTTATCTTCAAATGCTGTCTCCATGCTTCTTTTGCTGTCTGTGATTGCATAATATGGGGGTAAGTAGACTTGTCAACAGAAAGGATTATTTTTGATAAGGCTTTTTCTTCTTTCCTTGTCCGCGCATTAGCGTCATCTGTTGTTGCCCATTGTTCACTAATACAGTTCCAAAGTCCATCCAATTTTAATAAGGCTGTCATCTGGAACTTCCAGTCGGTATAATTTTCCCGACCTCGTAGTTTTTCGACACTTGTCCCGATGTGCAAGTTATCGTTACCGGACATTTTATTTTTATTTTTAACACTTTAACGTGTAATCCGGACGATCGCGTATTAAGCGTAACTGCACAACTATACCGATTTTATTTAACCTCGTTAGTCCGTTAGCATCCCTGGGCCCATAACCTGTTATTTTATATAGGAACGCAGGGCGGAAAAATATCACGCGGATATATGAAGTAAAATATTTATTGTAAAGTGTAAACGGTACAAGAACAAGTTGAATAAAAATATACGATCTTAAGTCTTAAAAAGCGAAACAACTACTACACATAAACCTCACAGCGGAAAGGCGTGATGCTTTCAAATAACAGATTACATTTTGTCAATTAAGCAAAAGCTAATCGGGCACATATTGCCGCTGTATGCGCCGGTAAAAGATAATAATCACCAAGGATATTGACTGCATTATCTAACAGATTCGACACATTGGTCCGTAAAATCCGGATCCCACTCCTTCTTTCATCTTTGATCCATCTTTGTACCAGACAAGTTGTTTTAGTCTTTCCCCTGTAGTATTGCAGTCTTCAATTACCACTTCAAAGGAACGATCAGAATTGAGTTTTGTTTCCGTTGTATCGGTTGGTTTGGTCGTCGCCTCTATCAGGATGGCATAGGAATTTTAAGGTGACCAGTCAGGTTTCCTGACTTCAGTTTTTGTATCTGAGTGACTCTATACGCACTGGTCCAGGCCTTCTTTTCTATTCATATGTGCAGCAGCGGTGGGAGGTCAAGTAGGGTTTCCAGAGCTGCTGTGGGGCACGTTTCCATATCCCCTGTTATACCCACATTTACTGATAAGAATTCAGAGAATATTCTTGGAGCAGAAAATTCTAGTGATATAAGCAACAAGAACCCATAAAAATTATGTTCTGATTATGACAACGATGACAGCATTGTCGACAAAAATTATGTTCCGGATATACTAGATGAGAAAGTATACAATGAAGAACTACAGGAGGCAACAAATGTGCGTCCAAAAATAAAAAATTTTCCAAGAATGATTAGATCTACATCTAATAATGCTAAATCAGTTTGCTCAGGCGATACAGGAATTAAAAATTCGAACAAGAAAAACTGTCTTTCTAATGCTTTATTTGGAAAATATGGTCAAAAGCTAAGTTGTACCTCACCAACATCCAAAACGGAAAATGCAATTATTTATATTAGACCTGGTCCAGTTGGTCCAGCTATAGATGCTACTAAATTCCTAGATACGTTTTCTTCATTTCCTAACGATAACATACCATAATTGTTCTGCAAAATATATGATCTCTAAATTTTTCCAAGGCGCCCATAGAACTTTTGTACACTTTTGAACGAGATGAAATATACACATGAGAAAATGCTGCGAAATAAACAAGATTTCTTGTAATATTAACGGAATCTTCACTAACTTCGTAGTACTTTCGTTGTGGCCATGAAGAGATTTCGTCCCATGTCCAAAACTCCCGTAAATGTTGTTAACTTTTAAAAAGAAATAAAAATATTGATTTTGACAAAAAGTTGTAGAGAAAGTAAGATTTTTTTGTAATATCAGCAGAATTTTCATTACATCCATGGCACTTTCGGTCTTATGATCGATCATTGTTTTTACGAGAAATTTTCATCATTTTTCCAATGCTCCCATAGATGTCCATTTTCGAACGAGTTAAAACCTTGGCATAGGCTTGGCAAAAGGTTGCAGGCATGTTAAAGCTTTTGGGATTATTACCAAAATTTTCATCAAATTCGTAACGCTTTTAACGTTGTAACCACGAAGAGATTTCTTCATTTGTCCGAGGCTACAATCCATACTTGGGGAAAAAGCTGCAAAAGAAACGAGATTTTTTGTAAAATTACAGTAATTTTCGCTAAATCCGTAGCACTTTCAGGCTAATGATAGATCGTTATGTTCCAAAAATTCCATATATGTTGTTTATTTTTGGACCAGTTCACCAGTTAAACTTTTGGCTTAACGTCGGGTTTTAACGTCATCAGAATTTTATTATCGTTCTCAGCATGGAGAGATGTCTTCATTTTTCCAAGGCTACAATTCATACTTGCTTGATTCATACTACTTGAGGAAAAATTGCAGGAAATATAATTTCTTTTTGTAATATTTCCATTGTAATAATCCATTATTACTTGAAAAAACGTTGTAAAAGGAATAAGATCTTTTGTCATATCAGCAGAATTTTCACTAAAATCGTAGCACTTTTGGTCTTACAATCGATCTTTGTTACTACGAAGAAATGTGTTATTTTTTCCATACTTAACTAAATGTTTTGTTAATCATCACACAAGTTAGAATCTGTAGTTGGGCGTGTGTAAAAGTTGTGGAGAAAATCAGATTCATTTGTAACATTAGCGAAATTTTCAATAAATTTGTAGCACTTTCAGTCTTTTCTTAATTTCTGCCACGAACATCTTTCTAAATGTTTCCAAAGATCCCACAGATGTTTTCTAATGGCAATGACACACATACTAAAGGGAGATCCTATGGCTCTCGACGAGTGGTGTGTGGGCGAAAATATTGATCGACACGGTTCTTGAATAGCTGTAGGTTGTACTATGGTGGAAACAGATGTCCTGGGAGTGAGTTCCACAGCAATGCAGTGTGCCAGACGAAGGATTCCTTGTAAAGCGATGCTCGAGGTGTTTCCAGTTGTACAATGAACGGGTGCGCTCTTGCCGTCTGTCACAACTGTCTGACAGACGCTGCTGGGGGCGGGGCGGGATGATGCGGGCAAAATCCTAGGAATATTTGTAGTGAAAGTATCTGTAAAATACGGATATCTCGGCCACATGTCTGCGGTGTTCCAGGCTATCCAGATCTTGTGTCAACTCCGGGTCGCCGACGAGACGCACAGCTCTCCTCTGCATGATATCTAGCAACTTTAGGGTGCGGTTAGGTGCGGCACCCCACATCTGTGAGCAATATTCTAAGCACGGTCTTATTTGCGCTTTATAGAACAAGAGGAGCTGCTGTACACAGTTTGCAAAATAGCGTACCAAGCTTCTGCAAGGATGATTTTGTGATATTAGCAATATAGTCATGTCAGGACATATTGCTGTTGACCGAGACACCCACTAGTCCGAATGGTCGATCCTGTCATAATGATGTCAGGGCCCGCCGTATTGGCTTTCTTGGTAAACCTGGCTGCTTGGGTTTTTGCTGCATCGAACTAGACCAAATTTCTGTCGCCCCAGGTTCGAACTTTATCCAGATCTTGATTATTTGTTGTAATCTGCTCCTGCCGGAGCGGTGATAAGTCTCAATCGCTGGTAAAGGCTTTTCTGATCTGAATTGGGAGACAAAGGTACTGTCATCTACAAAACTGTAAACAGAATTATTGGTTTCGGTCAGCAGGTCATTAATATAGATGAGGAGTAGACTATGTGAAAGTATTGGGCCCTGAGGCACTCTCACATTAATGGTGAATGTGTTTGATATCAGTTCTTAAGCATACTGGCAAGCCAGCTACAGAGGGACGTTCGAAGGACGGCAATTTGTTGAGCACTCCGTCATGCCAAACTCTCTCAAATGCCTTGGTACTATCCAAAGCAATCGCTCGAGATTCTGTGGTTCTCAATTGCCTTACTCCATAGACGTAGGCCAATATATCTCCTGTCGATCTCTGTTTGCGAAAGGCGTATTGCTTATCGCTAATTAATCTGTTGGTCTCAAGGTACTTGAGTAGTTGCTGATTGACTACACGTTCCACGACATTGGAGATTATTGGAAACAAGGCAATTGGGCGATAGTAGATGTGCTGTTGTGTTAACTTTTGAACGAGGTGAAACCTAGACGTAGGAAAACGCTGCAGGGGAGACAAGATACTTTGTAACATTAGAGGAGTTTTCATTAATATCGTAGCGTCTTATCTTTGTTGTTACCTGGAACAGATTTTATAATTTTTCCAAGGCGCCAATTGATGTTAAACGAGATCAAATCCAGACTTGTGAAAACGCTGCAGCATACATTAGCAGCAGACTTTTCATTAAATTATTATTTCTTTCAGTGCAGCCAAGAAGAGATTTCTTCCTTGGCACCGAAAAGTGTTGTTTACTTCTGAACGAATTAAAATCTTAACTTGGGGAAAGATTGTAGAGAAAGCAAAATTATTTGTAGCATTAGCGGAACTTTCATTAGATTTATAGCACTTTCGATCTTATGATCGATACGAAGAAATTTTTGCATTTTTTAAGGCTGTTTGAAGAGGTTCAAAATCATGGCTTGGGATTGGGAAAGGTTGCAGAGAAAACAAAATGTATTAAGTTCGTATCAGTTACGGTCTTATTATCATTATTACCACGAAGAGATTTCTTCATTTTGCTAAGACTGTAATCCACCTGTTGGAAAAACGCTTTAAAAAAACGAGGTTTCTTGTAACATTAGCGGAATTTTTATTAAGATCGTAGTAATTTTGGTCTTACCATCGTCATTGCCATGAAGAATCTTTACTCTTGAAAGTAAATAAAAATCTTGAATTGAAGAAAAGCTGTAGAGAAAACAACATTACATTACCGGAATTTTCATCAAATCTGTAGCACTTTCGCTTTTGTAATCGATCGAAATTTTTGCTAATTTTCCATGCTTGGGAAGATACTGCAACAGAAACGAGATTTCACGTAACATTAGAGGAATTTTCATTAAATTCATAGCGTTGTTACCATGAAGAGATTTCTAATTTTTCCCAAGGCTCCTGTAGATGCCTTGATAGCTTTTGAACGAAATTAAATCTAGACATGGGATAATGCTGCAGCGAGACTAAATTTCTTGCAATATTTGCGGACCTTTGTTTAAATTGCTAATACTTCCAAACTTATCATTATCGAGAGGAGAGAGTGTTTCTAGGCTACCAGAAATGTTGATTATTTTTGTACGAATTAATATCTTGGCATAGGGAAAGTTTGTAGAGATGACCAAGTGTAGCTCAATTTTCACTAAATTAGTAGCACTTTCAGTCTTACGATCGATTGTTGTAACTATGGAAAAAAAGTTCAAGGCTCCTATATCTAAATATTGTTTATTTTCGATAAAATCTTGACTTGGGCAGAGAATTTTTTTTTGTAACGTTACCGGAATGGTCACTAAAATCTTAGTCTTATCATCAGTGTTGCCACAAAGAGATTTTTAAATTTTTCCAAGATGGTGCTTACTTTTGATTGTCAAGGTAAAAGACGGAGAAAAACGATTTTTTTAACATTAACCCGTTGCTTCCATGAAGAGATTTCTTAATTTTTCCAAAATTGCTCAAAATGGTGTTTCTGGGTTTGTATTAGTTTCAGTCATAATCTTACCATCAACTTCCCATTAGTTGCCAATGATTACAAAGCAACCAAAATAAATTAGCTGCAAACGAGAGATAGGCCTAGAAATTAAGAACCAGATACATATTTGTTAATGGATTAGCTCCAAATTCAGCTTTAACAAGTTTAATCATAAATCCATTAAACTATATATTATTGTCGGTTTTGAAGAATAATCCAAAGCAAGATGTTTGTTTTTTAAATTTTGTAACTTGATGCATCATTCCTCATCGGCAATGAGAGCCCGAATCAATCGTGACCAGTCAAAACTAACTTCGGTATGTAAATAATCTTAGTCAATTTTCAGGACTAACGTAAGTCAAAATCGGTTTTGGTTGGTATTTGAGTTGAATAATATACAACTAAGACACCAACATTAAAAATAATAACAAGAACAACGTTAAGTATCGTAAAGCGTTTGTAGTACCACAGACCCTCATTAATATTCAGGAGGCCTATAGTCTGAATTAACATCTCATAC